>JAXQQM020070969.1:0-25594 GCA_034641835.2 Pinus albicaulis | reverse complement strand
AATAAAATCGAATATTCCAATTAGTTGTCGCTAATTAGGAATATTACAAAGGGCACATTTTGGTTTGAATTGTAGTAATAATAAGGCGCACCTTGCACGCCTTGTTGGTATGGCCGAGGTCCTTCGGGCCTCCTTTGATTTATAAAGTAGAGTTGCTTTGGTCCACCTTCTACCCCTTGGTATACAGCTTTTATGCCAGGTAAGGAAGGGCATTTGTCTATTGCATGGTTTTCTTCACACACTGAGAAAAATTCTATGACATTCATCGAGAATTGATTCCTAGGGTGTCTTCTAATGCATCTAGGGAAAAATATGGCTAGGGCTCTCTCTGCCTCCTCTTGTTTCTTTTTGATTTGCATGCTATCCATTTGCAAGACAAAGGAATCCAACATTTCACTCTTGAAATCCTCTAACATGTTCCCTATCTCACTTTTAATGGATGAGATGGAGGAAGAGGTACTGGCCAAGCCTTGATTACTTCTACCCTTTTTTTGGCTGCCTTAGAATGGTTTCTGAACACAGTTTTGATGTCATCATAGTACCACTGATAGATATCTCCTCCAGATAACATGTTGAGGGTTTGCAACACTTCCTCCCTAATCCCTCAGATAAGAACTAACATGAGTGATCCATGATCAAGGGTGCAGTTGGCCCTCTTGTAGTTTAGTTGAAACCTTTCCTCATAGTCTTCTAAATACTCATTAGGCCCTAAGCTCATCTTAAATATTTCTTCCTGGGTTTCTTTGGAACTTCAATAGTATTTGTACTTATTGTTGAAGGACTCTTGCATTTGGGCCCAGGTAGTGATGTTGTCCCCAAGTAGACCCATGAACCAACGCAAGGGTGCATCCTTTAGGGTAGAGGGGAAAAATTTAAACTTTTTTTCATCTGAGGCATAGTCATAAGTCCTACATATAACAACAAACTCAAACATGAAAGTGTCAGGGTCCTCAGAAGTTAATCCATAGAAGTGTAGAAGCACTGATGTTTTTCATCCTAGTCTCTCCATTAGTTTCTTTGATGGGAAAGACTCATTGGTTTATGTTCTCAGCCATAGCTTGAACAGGTGAAGCGGGTTCCTCTTGTGAAGTAGGTTCCTCTTCTTCCCCAATAGGTTCTTGAAAGTTTTCAAGGTGCTCACCTAGAGGGTATTCTAACTCACAACCACTGAACAAGAGTGAAGGTTTACTATGTGGGGATGTGGGGGTTTTTGGCAGAAATTTTCCTTGGTTGTCCCTACTCCTACGAGGCATGAAAGACAATTTTTTTGTTTCTTTTCACTTTTTGAAACTATATGCAAACAAAAACAGAAATCAATGCTTAAGCAGAAAATAAGCATCTACTTAGACACCTCCCTAACAACGGTGCCAAAATGTGGTGAGACCCAGTATTGCATCAAGAGTGTTGCAACTCCCAAGGGATACTCAACTTTACTTATCAACCTGGGGTTCATACAAACTTAGAGGTGATAGTTATATATGCATATCAAATGAATTCTACTCATGCCACCCTCAACTAGGTATTTTGGTCAGTAGTACTTCTAGGCCATTCCTTCTACTTTATTAAAGTGAAACTGTAATATTCCCAATTAGCCTTGCTAATTGGAATATCTCATTTTTGTTTAATTTTGCCGCTTTAGTTGGAAATAATAAATAAAGTGAGAAATAAGAGGGGTCACCTCACTTTAGTCACCTCACTTTATAATAAAGTGTTCTTTTTCCTAGTAGATTGACGTTGTAACTTAGAGAGGGGGCCTTGGGGGTCCACATGGATATGATGGGGGAGGCATCAGGCTAACCCAAGGTAAACTGCGCAGATCCAGGGAGAGTTAAGTTTTGGAGGGAATTTGATGTTATAAAAGGAGAGGCTCTCACCTCATTTGATCATTCATGATTTGATATTCTTATTGATAGCTAGACTTTGTCTGCTTCAGCACGCCGGTTGTTTAGTCGGTCTGCAGCACTGTTTAGTGCACGAGTGTCTCCGGTCGGAGATCTCACCCTTAGCCTCGGGGGACTTCGGGTGCCTGCCCTGGTAAGGTTATTTCTGGTTTCACCCTTAGCTTCGGGGGACTTCGAGTGCCCGCTCAGGTGAGTTTGTTACGAGTACACTTTTAGGTTCGACGGTGAAACGTGACAATTTGCGAAGTATATGCGAGGAGGAAGAAAGCCCTCTTGTGGGCTAGCATGAGAGGAAGAGGAGGAAGGGCCCGATTCTTGAAGGAGAAGAATGACTGTCTCATACGGAAGGAGGAATATTTGTGCCTTTGTGGGGAGGGGAGGGCAGACAGTCGAGGAGGGCCCATGATTCCGGTCGGGGCGAGAGAAAAACGCTGTTTTGGGAGGCAGAAGGACGCTGTCTAGCCCTAGAGTGAGGACGCTGTCCATTTCTGGAGGTAAGGGTTGCAGATCTGAAGGTTGATTGCTAGATCCGGTTGTGGGAAGGATAGATCTTGCAGATCTAGTCTTGTATGTTGCAGATCTAGTATTGTATGTTGCAGATCTGGAGGTTTAGCACTAGATCCAGCTGGAGGAGTGACAGATCTGAGGAGATATTGATAGATCTAGCCCAGATCTGAAGGAATAACACCAGATCTAGCCCTAGAGGCTGTAGATCTGAGGAGATAATTCCAGATCTAGTATAGATCTGAGGGTTTGGCATCAGATCTGATATTAGAGGGCCTTGGTCCGGAAGGAGGCACGAGATCTGGTTTGGGAGGCTTGGTCTGTCGGATACGAGTGTTCCGGGAAACGGAGGAGTCACTTGGTAGGGCCCCGGATGCGGGAAGCGAGGCTATTGTGAAGAGGGGCTCATCGGCGTTTCCGACGTGCAGTAGCGAGGTTCATCGTCACGCGGAGGATTGAGGGCCTTGTGCTTCACTCGTTTCTGCTTGTCACTAGCGAGACAGGGCGTCTTTCCGATGAGAGGGTTTGCGGTTAGAGATCGGCCCAGTACCGACGCAGATTCATCTCCCAGAGCGACTAGGACGCATTTGTCCTTGTTGCGACCATTTTCTTGTATGGGAGGGTCATCACTTGCCTAGGGCAAGGATAGGTGCAGTGATTACGATTTATTGTACTTCTCTCTATGTACTTTACGATTAATAAAATGGCTCGGTTTACGGTATTACATGTGTCATGATTCGATGATACGGTTTCGACATTGCATTTTCTATATCCGTACGGCACATTTACATTTATATTATCGGTTTTTCCCCTTTCGGGATATTACGGTGGTATCAAAGCATAATTACAGCTCGACTTTGTGGTCTATGACATCCGAAAAAGAAATCATACAAAGCAATAGCAGTTTGCAATTCGAAACACGGTTGGAAAAAGGGCCAAAATGAAAAGGGTCAAATTTTGAATTTTGGAATTAGGAAAAAACGTTTTGGGTTTTTACGGGTTTTGGGCGAGGATCACTTTCCCAAATTCTCGGAATTTTTCTGAATAGTTTCCGAGTGGATAAATCGGAGGTTGAAGTTAAGCCACGAGTATGGTTTTGCAGCGGCGATGCGGTTTACGAGAGCTCTGTAGACATATAGCGAAGGAGGCGATGGCGGGTGATGTGGATAAGAGGAGATTTAGGGAGACGGATCGGCGGAATCCCATGGAGGCCATGTTGGCAAAGTGGACGGAGAAGATTGGTTTGAGAAGATGGATGCAAAGATGGATGCATTCATGCGGAGGTAACCAAGAAGGTTGCGGAGGGGAAGCGAAAGAACCCCTAGGGTCTTTCGGGTGGGGGGGAAGGATCGGGAGCGTCTAGTTACATACTGGGATGCTATTCCCATTGTGACGAGCAGAAGGTCGATCCCATGGACACGCGACCTACCATGCCTACCTTCCGGTAGAGGAAGAGGAGCGAACGGAACCGGGGAGAGGTGAATCTAGCTCAACATGCGACTGCGTTTTGCGGATTGGCGGAGCATGGGACGAGGAATTCATGGATGCTCTCCCTTTCAATCAATATATCCCGATTCGGATGTGGCGGCAAGACTTATGAGCGGGAGCGACACAAGGGGACGTGGCTCCCACAGTGATAGTCATCGTGCGACGAGCGATTCCATTTACCGACATTTGACGGGTCATCCGGGGCGCTCGGGGAAGAGCTTGGGTGGACAAGTTGGATACCTCTTTCCGGCTCGGCCCGAGGTATCGGGAGAGGGAAACCATTAAAATGGTTACCTCGCACTTGGAGGATGAGGACACACGAGATTGCGGGGGAGTTCGAGGGAGACACCTAGTGTGACACGGGACTCCCCATCATTACGGCCCTCCTTGACCGTGCGCGGTTGATATCGTAGTGGAGGAGATAGAGCCTACCCCGTGTAGAGCCATCCAGATGAGGTGATGAGTGGGGTCGTGTCCGAGTCTTCGGATGGTAGCGACACACAACAGATGGGTGAGGTGTCGAGGGAGATGTATCCACCCTCGATGAGGTAACGAGCGGGTACAAAGATATTGGATGATGGTCGCGATGACGGCAGTATCATCGGCTTCGGACGGACTTTCGAGTTTTGAGGGAGAAGGCCGCGTTGGTACGAGGGAGACCATTTTGTTGCAGGGACCCGGGGAGGCTGGAGGGTATGAAGAGCGACTTGTGCCAAGTCGACGGCCAAGTTGGTCCACATTGAGGGAACAGTGGATTCCCGATGGTACAACCGGAGGGGCACATTGGAGCATCGGGATCATTCCCCTTCGGTATGCATGGATGGGGACCTGGCGGTCTTTGTTGAGTCATCTCTTTCCGTTGGAGAGAGAGGCGAGCCACCTAGTCGGATCTCATATGTTGACTTGGATAGCGGTATGAGACGATCGAGTTGTACGGTACGACATCCATATGTTGAGATTGGATGGAGAGAGATTTTGAGTTGGTACTCGGTGGAGCGGGCTATGGAACACAATGATTTGGTTCCCTTCTCACAAGACGAGATAGAAGATGGAGGACATCTTCGGATGGATAACATCTCTCATGCTTGTGTTGGACATCCCTTGAGCCATACACATCATGATGGGAGGTTTTGCCTACCACCTATTTGATTCTTGATAGGGTCTCATTGATTCTTGAGAAGTTTATAATTCGAGATTCCCACAAAGTGCAAAATCAGAAATTTGATTTGGGAGGATGGTAGCCCTCATGGGAGGAGTACCGGGATGAGGAGAAGGAGGCATCCACAAGTGATCGAGTGGATGGGGATGATGAGCAAGAAGCTAGGAGGCTACTTGCGGTATCGGTGATACCAAAGCGCGGGAGGCTTGGGCTACGGCGGGTTTACTCTTGAAAGAGTTTGGCCATCACTTGGCAAACACTCTTCCTAAGAGTAGGAGGATGGGGAAAAGATGGATGGATACTTGCATCATTGAGCGACATAGAGTATGGATGCATGGTGTTGATGTGTTACTCATATCATTCATTGTGTCTTCATCACATGAGTGGTTTGATGGAGGTATGGAGAGGCAACACAATATCTTGTTGCTTGGTTTGTTCTTGGGAGAGCAAGGCAGATTTGCTCTCACACTTTGTATGACGTTGCGAGGGAGGAGGAGATGGCACTATCTCCATGGTCTTTGATGGGGAAGCACTTCCCTCTTGGGAGGTATCCCATATTTATTACAGACATTATTAGAGAAATCTTTGACAAGGAGCATGTCAAAGAACGAGTCTTGTACTTGACGGGAACTCGTTTGTATGAGCCACGAGCGTTGTCACCTTGGAGACGAGAACATTATGGATGAAGTGTGCGCAGCGAGATATGGTGGATCTATAACCCATAGGTCCCGGGATCACTTCATATTTATTGCACTTACAAGAAGTAATGATGATAGAGACATCTATGGCATATCCTTCTTGACTTGGGTTTCAAGCATAAGGAGGATTATCTTCTTGCAGCACATGGTTCGAGTCTTCTTCATAGCGAGTCAACACGTTATGGAGGACTCATTCATGGACCCATGTACCATCTTACTTCAGGCATATGGTGAGGGATTTGTTTATACATTCATTGATTGGCACCCTCTTACCATTCTTATGCAATGCATTGCTTCACAAGAGGGCAAGCTTGTCACATTGCTCCATGAGTTGTATTGGGCCAATCTACATGATGGAGGTAGCCATCTCTTTTGTGGCCTTGGGCAAATGTTTTATCATCACATGTATGTTCATTTGCGGCACTATACCGAGTATCATATAAAGACATGCATGGGTAACATAAGCATTTTGCCTTGTACTCTTATCAAGCGGCAACTTGTAAAAGCTATGATCTGTACTTGTTTGGGGAAAAGTCGTTGGTACCTTCTTGCACCACGAGGAGACCTTCGGCATTTCCTTCATTTTGTTGATGATCATGTCTTCATTTCGTTTGATATATATCAGATTTGTATGGGAGGCTTGATTATGAGGGAGACACATGAAAGTCTGGATGTAGTCGTGAGTGGGAAAAATTCTCACAATTTCTGCACTACATGTTCTAATAGGAGCATGGGAGGAGGCTTGGCCACCACTACTTTATATGCGTTCTCTTTTGATGTGGGCCATGAGATCGATATTCATCCATTGTACAGACCCATGGGCAAGTGTTTGGACCTATGTTGCTTTGTCATATTCCGCCATTTGCTATCCATTAGTAGATGTGTTGGATCTTGTACATTGCTTGCCATGTGATTTTTCGAGGGTTGCGATGGATGAGGCGCACTATGGTTTGTTTGGGGCCAGCTTGTTCTTCATTGATGGAGGAACCTTCTATGGAGGATTGTTCTTCACTTTGCCATTGAAGGGCAATGATTTTGCGACCCAAGATCGGACTTTCGACCCCACCTTCATTACCAGGAGCTTGAGGTGGAAGGAGATTTTCGAGGAGTTGCCTTATCGGGAGGTGGCTCATTTGGTTTGGATGATTGCTTGGGGATGGAGGATCCCCATGAGAGAGATGTTCCCCCACTTCATGCCTTGATTGGAGAGGGGTGACGAGTTGGTTCACGGTTGGTGGGCCGACTCACACTGGCCCATAGATGCGGAGCAGCGGCGGTCATGGTCTCTAGTCATAGCCGAGGCAAGGCGGCGGCGATTCGAGTCACGGGACTTGTGCGATTATTGGCCACGGTGGCGATGGGATCCGGGAGGACTATTGATTGGTCGGTACCATGAGAGGCCGGGTTGGGATCCCTGGCATTGAGATATCCCTTCATATCGGGGTGATGCGAGACAGAGAGGTTTCAGTGGGACCCCGGGCACATTTTGCACGATGTCGGCGGGGAGCATCGGCTAGAGAGTAGGCTTGTTCCGACGTTGCTTGAGAACAAGACATTTTTTGCCCGGATGAGGATGCCACGGGGAGAGGAGCGGACTTTACGAGCATCCATCACTTCGGTTGCTTGAGGACAAGCAACGTTTTGCAGGGGAGACGCAGATATTCCCAATTAGCCTTGCTAATTGGAATATCTCATTTTTGTTTAATTTTGCCGCTTTAGTTGGAAATAATAAATAAAGTGAGAAATAAGAGGGGTCACCTCACTTTAGTCACCTCACTTTATAATAAAGTGTTCTTTTTCCTAGTAGATTGACGTTGTAACTTAGAGAGGGGGCCTTGGGGGGTCCACGTGGATATGATGAGGGAGGCATCAGAGCTAACCCAAGGTAAGCTCGCGCGATCCGAGGGGTGAGTTAAGTTTTGGAGGGAGTTTGATGTTATAAAAGGAGAGGCTCTCACCTCATTTGATCATTCATGATTGGATATTCTTATTGATAGTGCTGGACTCTTATGCCTTGCCATATAGTCGGGTTGTTTAGTCGGTGCAGCGACCTTTATTTAGTGCACGAGTGTCTCGGTCGGAGATCTCACCCTTAGCCTCGGGGGACTTCGAGTGCACCGCCTGGTAAGGGTTTTTACGGTTTCTACCCTTAGCTTCGGGGGGGACTTCGAGTGCCCGCCCTAGTGAGGTTTGTTACGGGTACACTTTTTCGGTTCAAGTGGTAAAGCGACGAGCAATTTCGAAGTATATCGAGGGAAGGAGAAAGCCCTCTTGTGGCTGCGCAGAGGAAGAGGAGGAAGGACGCTGATTCTTGAAGGAGAAGGACGCTGTCTCATCTGGAAGGAGGACGCTGTGCCTTTCAGGAGGGGAGGACGCTGTCCAAGGAGGACGCAGTTCCAGTCTGGCAGAGAAAACGCTGTTTTGGGAGGCAGAAGGACGCTGTCTAGCCCTAGAGTGAGGACGCTGTCCATTTCGGGAGGTAAGGGTTGCAGATCTGAAGGTTTATTGCTAGATCCAGTTGTGGGAAGGATAGATCTTGCAGATCTAGTCTTGTATGTTGCAGATCTAGTATTGTATGTTGCAGATCTGGAGGTTTAGCACTAGATCCAGCTGGAGGAGTGACAGATCTGAGGAGATATTGATAGATCTAGCCCAGATCTGAAGGAATAACACCAGATCTAGAGGAGATATTGATAGATCTAGCCCAGATCTGATACTTACGGATCAGCCTGAAATTTGTAGATGCGAGGAGATAGTTCGGATCTAGTATAGATCGAGTTTAACATCGAGATCGATATTGGAGAATATGAATCGGGAAGGAAGGGGCATGGTCTTAGTTATGGAAGCAGTCCATCGAGATCGAGTGTTCGGGACGAGATTCAATTGGTAGGACGATACGAGACGGGGGTCTACTACAACTGTCATCGGCGTTTCCGACGTGCAGCCAGCGAGGTTCATCACATGCGGAAGTTGAGGGCCTTGTGCTTCTTTTTGTTTACTGCGTTGTCACTAGGAGAACGAGCGTTTTCCAGTAGAGAGGGTTTGCAGTTAGAGATCAGCCCAGTACCAGCGCAGTTCATCTCCAGAGCAGCTAGGACGCTGTCCTTATTGCAGCCATTTTCTTGTATGGGAGGGTCATCACTTGCCTAGGGCAAGGATAGGTGCACTGATTCTGATTTATTGTACTTCTCTCTATGTACTTTCTGATTAATAAAATGGCTCAGTTTCTGGTATTACATGTGTCATGATTCAGTGATCTGGTTCAGCATTGCATTTTCTATATCTGTCTGGCACATTTCTGTTATATTACTGGTTTTTCCCCTTTCGGGATATTACAGAAACTAGCTAATGTAATGCTGGGAATTGATTCTAATCTAAGACAAAGAGAATGTCTATCAAACTTCTACTTGCAATTGACAGTGAAAGAAAAGCATAAACAATTAACCTAGTTGCATAAAAAGGAAACTACGTTATGACAATCATTCATCTAGCTATCTACTCATTTCCAGTAAAGAAAATATTCTATCATCACACACTTCTTGAAAGCATAAACCAAATCCTATCTATTGTTTCATTCAACTTGTATTTTCATGTAAAATTCAATCTAATTCCGAAATGAAATAAAACCCTAATGCCTACTCTATTTTTTCAGCAAGGAAGGAAGGAGCTTTGGAGTGGCCCAAGAGTCTCTTCTAACCATGAATTTAGAGTTGGGGGTCAAGTGCATCCTATTCTAGGCTAAAAAGGAAAAAAGGAGCTAAAATGGAGTGAATAGATGACCTACAGCACTGCTACAGGAAGTTGCTAAAGGATTTCATAAAGTGCTACAAGAAACCATCCGAGAGGGTTTTAAAGGTGAAGGAGTTGCAAGGAAGGTGTGTAAAGGTGAGAGAAGATGGAATGAGATGAGGGAGAGGTGACAAAAACCTCCAGCCAAACTCAGAACCCTTGGGAGGCATGTTTTTCACTTGGAAAGCTACTCAAGGTCATGGTGAAGGTAGTTTCACACAACAGGGTTTTGGTGGCAGATTTGGAGGTTGGAGAGGACGATGAATGAGATGAAAAGGATCATTTCCTTGCATCTATAGACAGTCTTGTAATCACTACACACATTCATGCATTGATTATTGACAAACTAACATGATGAGTTGAATGGAAAACCCTATTTAATCTACGCTAAAATCTTATCTAAGTACCAATCCAACTTCTAACTTAAGCATATTATGAACATGATAATCACACTATATAAATTTCCAAGAAATCACAAACAAACTACTTTTTATCTGTGGGTGGAGATTCTTCTCCTCAAGATCCCATGATAGAGGTGAGAAAGAGAGGCTACCAGCACAGTTTTAATGGATTTTTTCCGCTACTAAAATGCAAAGAGACTAAACAAAATACTGAGACATAAAATGTGAATATAAATACACAAGAGGGACTTAACCAATGGATTGGGCCCTAACACAAAAGAATCATCCCTCTGAGACTAAATCAGTGATGAAGCAAACAACTTTTGATTATCATTGCACAAAAAGTTCTAGTACATCATATGACAATAAAAAATAACACCAAATTAGAGCAAAAGAGCTACCTAGTTGAATACAAAGTTTGAATCCTAATGAGCTCTTGCATTTGCTTATTTATACAAATGGGTATCTACCGACAACTCCATAAAAAGTAGGAATAAGTCCTTGATCTCGAGAAGAGTGGAACTTGGCTCCTCATAATTGTCATTTTGCTTGGCTGCCTTTTCCTTTGAGCTTTTGGGAGATATCTTGATGTGATATTGGTTGATTGAGAGAGTTAAGAAGGTGGACAAAACTCATACAATCTCTCCTTGTTTTCTACTCCCAGCCGTTAGGTGGAAAATATCTCAAAAATGGCCTCATTTCCTGCAATTAATTCAAATTAGGCAACAAGACATGACAAAAATCATACACCCTTATCATTAAGCATAATATGAAAAAAATGTAAATAAATGTGAGAGAGAGGTAATTTAATAGCTGAAATATGGCATTTTAACCCCTTAAAATATACCTAATGATGGGCCTCATCAGATATCTCACCTTAGAGATCAACTGCAAAGAGTTGGGGAAAATGTGCCTAACAGTGAATTGGTAATCGTAAATTTAAGAGGTCTCCCTCCTATATGGGAAACCTTCATTACTACTATAAGAAACAACAATTTCCTCCCGTCATTTGATGAAATTATTGGAAAGCTTACGCAAGAAGAACCGAGGATGGTCACCTCTTTGAGATGAAATTCAAGAGCCTGCAAAAACCCTAACTCCCACATATTATATCTCAGGATTTCTTCGCAAATGGGTTTTTTTCAGCTTCTAAACCTTCGTAGAAAAAACGTTACAGTGAAAATGCCACGATGACCTATTTGAAGCAGCGAAACCCTAGAATCCAAAGCTTTGATACCAAATGTTATGAAACCAGCTCACAAAATAGAAGAAAATATAGATCAACGCCTTGGAAATCAGCCTCTTCGAGGGGGAAACCTCTGTTACATTACATAAATGAACAATTTTTGGATGACACAAATGACAAAACCTCCTTTCTATATATAGGATTCCATGGGGTCACGATATAATCCTAGCTGACCTAACAATAATAATGTAAGGGCACAACAATAACAATAGTGGGCTATTATGGGGCACAATAATAACTATATGGGGACTAGAGGGGTACACCAATAATAATAAGCAAGCTACACTAACAACAATAAGGGACTACACTAGTAATATAGGGCCCTAACAGGCAGTGTTACAGAAGTATTCTTATTGGTTGAACCTTCGACATGATGTTGAGAAGTACATCAGATCCTGCACTCCCTGCGCCATTGCCAAATCGAATGTTATCTTTAATAACAATTAGGTTGGTTAGGAGTGCCATTTTGAGTTAGGTCAAGCTATTTGGTCAAATAAAGTCATGAAATTGATCAAATTTCATATTTGGTATATAGTCCTGATGGGTTTAAGTGGTTATCGGTCATGTGACTAAGGCCTTGTCATAGTTAAAATTCAAAAATCCGAATGCATGACGTTAATTACATCATTTTTGACACTTGGCACATTTTACCCGAGTCTGCAGCATTTTCTATGCAAAACAGGTTGTTTTCGCTACAAACTCACCTGACAGTTCCATAGCGAATCTGTCATCCCACTAACTGAATTCGCTACGAACTTGTGTTTTTCTGCAAGTGGTAAGGGGATCGGTGAGCTGTCATATTTTCAGTGGTTAGAGGTCAGTTTGCCATCATGTGCATATCTATTATTAGTCATTATTCGATGTATTGCATGCTTGGCAATCATCACACCGCCACCATTCTGTTTTCCCTCCCAATTTCCTTTCTTGATTTAGCCTTCATCCATTCGAGCAACATCACTTACCTTTCGATCCTTGTGAGCTGCTTGATACATTGCCAACATTTTTCTCTTTTAGATTTTGTCTAGCTGTTGTCTTAGGTTAGTTTCCACCTCTATCAACAAGCAGCTTGTTGTCATACACAATTTTTGAAGGTGTCAAGAGTTCAAGTAGGGCAGCGCTATTTTGGACGACATGGCTTCACATAAGAAGACCAACAAAGGAGATTTAGTAGTTAGATATGAGCCTATGGACGTGAAACTGGTTATGGAGGATCCAAGTTTTGCACAAGCCTTCACCAATGATGGCTGCATGAGATTCTATCAAAAGCTGCAGGGGTACCATGCTCAAGTCTCCAAAGATTTTGTTGCCAACTTTGTTGGCACAACTTCAAAGGTTGGCATACTGCATTTTACAATTTCCCCTGAGACTATTGCTCGAGCAACAGAAATTCCGAGGTCAAGAGAAGAATGGTCCAAGGCCACCAAGTTCAAACTGCAAAATTGTGATGAATTTCTAAAGAAAGAGCATGTAGGAGTTGATATGACCTCAGGTATACCCAGGAGTTGCCTTAAGGAAAACTACTCAGAGATGTTGGAGGTAATTCAAAAGTATTTTACATGTGAGGGTACATTTCACATGATCTACCAGTATCATTTCAGGCTCTTACTCCATTTCACAGGTAAACAACTCCTAGATCTTCCATTTTTTCTTTTCAGAATCTTGGGTAAGATGTCTGATAAAGTGCAAGCCAGACCCGAGAGTAGTGGCACATCTATATTTCATCATGGCTTTATTAAGTTGTTGGTAATGAAGAAATGTGCGAAAATAATTTTTCTGTTTTCGGCAATTTATAGAGTTGCGAAATTTGTTTTTTTGGAGGGACTTTATCGAATTTTTTCCCGTCGACGGAATTTGCGATAAAAAGATCGGCCAAACTTTTTTGTCGTTAAAACTAACGGGATAGAGCGGCAAAAAAAGTTCGGCCAAACTGCTACAAAAGTTCGGTCGAACTAAAACGTATGCAACTACGTTGCACCTCGGCTCTGAACACATTTCTTCAACTTTGGAATGGTTAAACTCCATCAAATTTTATGAATTAGCTTTCAGAACCAAGACTAGCATTTGCAGAATTCAATCTACTTTCAAGAGATATAAATTTTATGGAATTCCATAGATATTTACTAATTTTAATTAATTTTGTAATAAAATGGGTGCAAAAGAATCCTAAAGGTCATTATGATTCAGTGAAATCAAAATTCTGTATCTCCCAAAATACACTGTAAAAAAATTGAAAACTTTATGGTGCATTACAATGGTCTGTCGTCTGTAATGGGTAGTTTTTAGATTTTTAATTTATAACTAATATGTTGAGAAACTTGACGTGGACCGAAACATATTCAAAATATGCAGTTTTTTCATATTGGTTCAGTTCAAAAAATTCTAGTAATTATGATATGCATCAGTTGGTTTCGTAAATATAACGATACCGAAGTAGAATCTGTCTAGATTGTTGTAACACATTTTTTTCTCAAAAACACCAAGTTTTCAAAGAATACACCAACGCGTCTCAACATGACTTGTTATGAATCCCTTGATTGTTAAATAACACACTCAAATAATTGCTAAGTTGACATATCAAATGTGAATAAAAAAATTCCAAAAAAAGAGTAATAGAAAGCTAATAAAATTTCTAACAAGGTTTATTTTTATCGTAAAATGAAATTCTAAACAAAAAATTTGTTTTGGCTTGCAGAAAGTTGAAGAACTTCTTAAAATGATATTTTCTTCTCAAAAAAGGGCAAAAAGTGTAACCCAACTTCACATTTTCACCCGATTCATGCCAACCCTTCAAAGTGCAACTACAATGTAGAACTTCGATCCAGCAGCAAAATTTTTGGCCCAACTACTCCAGAATTTAGGCTTCCCCAACAACTGTAATATCCCAAAATAGGGAAAATTAGCAATATTGGGAATATCTTATAATATCCCAAAATTGGAGACACAGCAATACATGAACAGTAATCTGGAGTAGCAGTGAATAACATCATACCAACATGTATGAAAACCATGGAGCCATTTTATTATACATATCAGTAGCAAATGAGTACAATAGAAGTGTGCATAACTTAAATAATTAAGGCAAATGAGCCTCCCATGAATACATATGCCAAAAGAGAAATGCTACTATATTGTAGAATGTTCATGAACATGTACAGCGCAGTCATAGATGGTACACTGCTACATGGCGATATGAAATAACACAAATCTGCAAATAGATGGCTCATACAACATTGGGAGTGAAGATCTAAGCTCCCAATCTCAATTTCAAGACAATCCTGCCAGGATTGGCTGAAATATATAAAATGGAAAAATGTCGGAGTTGCAGTCTCAAGACTGTGTAGCAGCTGCAACTCAAGAACTGGATGGAGATCGCTGTAGATGATGCACAAGCTGAACAAACCTCGTCCATGGATCTTCCAAGTGAAAGGCTAATCCTAACACTAAAGATCTCACGCTCCAAACAATCACTGAAAACCCTCCCTGCAAATATTCACTGAAAATAACGCAGTCACTGAGGGATACTGTGTTGTAGGTGCAAGAAAATGGGTTGGCCAAGTGCCAAGATCTATAATATGCTCCAAAGGCTTCCTAACTGATCTCCCAAAGAAAAGAAACCTTCCTCCTCTGAAAAATAAGCTCAGGAAGTGGTGTTGAGTAACCTCCACTGCAACACCCTGCAATACAACCTAACTCTAAAAAGGAGGATGCTTGGCCTGAAGCCTGAATGTGGAGAAATGAAGAACAAGCTCCCTCAAGAGGCCTCTCTTGAAAGGAGAAGGAATTCCTAAACAGGGATGCCTTGTGCTAAGCAGCACTTCAACTCTGCTAAACAACAAGAGAATGCAAAATAGTCATACAGACCATAAAATCAATAATCCATAACATGTCTTCATATGGCTGTCTTGCCCTCCTTTTAAACAAATGGAAGCCCCCTCACCATGGGTCCCACTCATTAGGGTTTCCTCCACCAAGGAATCTTCCTCCCACTATCTCTGCGTTGTCTCAAAAGATGATCTCCACCTCCTATCCCGCGCTGTTGACTTGGTCAAACTTGACCTTGTCCACAAGCAAATGCCCCTTTTCACACATGAGGATGTGAAATCCAACTCCTATGATGATCCGTTTTCACACCATGAGGGATTTTACTCATATTTTTGTTATTCATGGGCCTCCTTACCCATTTATTAAACTTCTAGGTGTAAAAGACAAAAATCAATATTCCAACTACCTGCATGCTAAATTTGGAATATTACAGTCCTCCCCTCCCAAATGTTGCTTGTCCTCAAACAACTGCAAGGATAGAACTGAAAGGCCTCCTCTTCTCTCCCTGTAGCATCCTCATATGATAAAATCCTCCTAATATCAAGATGCCATCTCATCAATACATCTCCAAGTTGCCCCTCCCAAGTATGCAAACTAGCCTTTGGTGAGCATCCCAAAAAACTATCATCATGTAGAAGCAAAACATCAACGGAGGCAACAATGGGCTGTCTAAAGGCCTCCTTGAGGCATGAGGTCTGATATATATTGGGATCTACCAACCCCATATGAAACCTCCATCCCCAAGCTATCATCAATGCAAAATGAGTCACCCTCCAACATGGCAACTCATGAAAGATCTCTTCCACCTTGGGCTCTTGCAATGTAGCTGGGATGAATAACTGAACATGGTAGACAAAATGGCCTATCCCACATTGTCCGTCTCTCCACTCATGATGAGTGTAGAGTATACTCTGATCTTAGGCTGCAAATAGGTTGCCCTCAAGTGGCAAGAAGAAGATTAGATCTCCAAAGATCCTTTCTCCCATGTCATGAATCATGCTGGCCCAAATCATCCCATTCAAAATGAATGGCACATCATCACCATTTGGCATTCAAATCAGAAAAATGTTGAAGGTTACCTGCAAATTTGGATGGTACCAATGGTCTCTCCAGTGGATACAGCGTGTAGAAATCCCCTGTTTTCTCACCTCGGTTTTCAGTTTCACCTTATTTCTCCTTTTAGTTAAATGCCCTTTCCCATATCCTTACATTCAACAACAGGAAAATTTTTTGCTGAAAACACAAATTCTAGAAAATTTACAGAATGCTGGAAAATGCAGAAATAAAAATTAGCAGATACAAAACAGCCATTCAACACATTTTAACACAGAGATTTTTGGTCAAGGTGACCCTGGAAAAACCCCCTACAACTCCTGGGGAAAACCAGTTCGAAAGCTCCTTATTTCTGGAAAATGCTTTTTACAGTGAGAGAAAAAAAACTTAGAAAAATTCAGCAAGTACAGATTACAACTTATCTCGTTTTTCGTGCTTTACCACCACCTCGAAAAACGTGTAAACAGCAAAACAAAACAGCAATAAATGTTGTACGGCCTCCTTGGTTTTCGTGCCCAAATTTGCAGCCTTAAATGCTGCTATATGGACTGTCTAGAAATGCGTGCAAGCTGCCATAAATGTTGTATGGTTTTTCTCGATTTCCATGCAGAAAAAACAGCGAAACTGTTGTACGGATTTCTGCCTCGAAATCTATGCAAAGGTATAGCCACTTGTTGTACGGCCTCCCTTGAAAAACGTGTCAACAAAACAGCTTCTCTACTCCTCGATTTTCGTGCCAACTTGCTATACGGCCTTCTTGGAAACTGAACCAAAACTGCTGTATGAATTTTCTAGAAAATCGTGCCCAAAATCTGCCTTTCTCTGTGTGCTAACTCTGCTGTACGAACTTGCTGAAACACTGCTTTGGAATGTGTGCCAAAGTGCTGCCTCTTTCTCCTCATTGCCCAGAAATCTCCCTTGTTCTCTTGCTCTCCTGCTCCCAATCTGCTCATGAAAGAATGAATGACCTTTTGCCTCCTTTAACCTAACCCTAAGTGACTTTTGGAGAATCCCTAAATCCAATGGCTGAAATAGATTGAGATCTAGGGCTGAGATTAAATGCTCATTTAAATCTCACTTTCTATTTTTTAATTCACCCCACTTTAATAAAGACCCACTTAGTCATTTATTTCCAAAGTCACTTCTCCTTTCTAATTTTACATTGACTTTATTAAAGTCACTTTAAAATTAGACTTTAGTAACTTTATCACTTAAAGTCACTTTTAAATTAGATTTGACTTTATAACTTTATAAAATCACTTTAGGAGAAAAATTAAATTCTTTTGGACACTTTTCCGTAGGCCAAAGATCAAAGCCTTAGGGAACCACCTGTCCTCCGGTAACCAAATTTCAACACAGCGCAGTCTTTCCAACTGCTGATTTAGAACATCAAGTGGCAAGTTGTCCTCCAACAAGTTACTGACTATACATGTTTGCTCCTCTACTATGTGGTAGTAAGTAGCATTATATATCAACTGAGCATAATAAAAAAGAGAACACACTTGCCCAAATTCATGTAGAGAAGGGTTATCATCATAAGTGTTGATCCTAAAATTATCATAAAACCCAGAAATAATTTTCCCTCCTTGAGGAGCAATGCACTGTACATAGATGGTGAGATAATGCAAATACCAGATGAAATGAACAATAAGTACAGCAATGCATTTCTTACCATGCACAATGAGTACGCTAAAAGTGAGGTCCATGGATGAGTCCTCCCATGAGAATCTTCTCATAAAAATTTGCAACAAGAAAGGATGCATACTCCCCTTGGAACACTCCATTAAAAGAAACATACTCCCAATTGACAGCGTTGTTGGCCTTAGTGATAAGGCTCTTGTCATTCCATGACTTCTCCCGTTGACATTCCACATGCCAAAGTCATCCACCATCATGCTGCTATGTGGGGAAATCTTCTTCTTATGTGGAAGCCTCTCCTGATCCTCCAATGTTGAAGGGTAGCCTCTTTGTACCTTGAATGTGCCATCCCTTTCTTCGGAAATATCATGATGAGTATGGAAAAATTTCTGCCCATACTCTCCCAAGAGAAGCCACAACAACAGTAACTCTTGTTGCCCCCTCACACCTGCATCATACAAATCATGAGATGAAAATAAGTTGATTGACATGAAGAAGATCATATCAACATAATGCACCCAAAATCTTTGCTGCCATATGATGCAAATGTCCTGCCAAGTTTCTTCCACCTACACACCCTAAAGAGAAGGATATGTCATATGATGGCCAAACTCTTTCAAGAATAGCCAACGCAGCCATGCCTCCTGCTGCCCTGTGTCATAGATATGCAAGTGGCTCACCAACCACTTGCTCTCCATCCACATCCATTCATCCCCACATGGATGTCTCCTACCATGCTCCTCTTCAGTACTCCTCCAATGACGACTACCATCCTCCCAAATTAGATTTTTCTTCTTGCATTTCATGGGAGTTTGAAATGCAGCTCCTTGGAGATCTCCTAGAGAAGATCTCACACTAATGACCAGCTTGAATCCATAAGGACTCAAGTGTGCTGAAGGCAAAACCTCCTTACTGCTGCTACATGACAGCGCTGTTAATTTCTCCAACGATGCAATGGTTGTCTCATACTCCAACCCAAAGATGAACATGTGGTTTTGCATGAAATTGTTTTGGACAAGGTTCATCTTATCCTCCAATTTTTTAAACCCCAACCTCAAGTGTGGTATACAACTCAATAATGGCACATGAGGAAGATGATTCATTCCTCCCTTGATCAATTCAAGGTTGCACAGCGCAGTGCAATCCTACTGCTCCAAATCAGCAGTGTGTGTTGATCCTCGATCATGTAAAGACATATTTCCAAGGTTTCCCATAAGATTTTCTGAAATGATAGAAGATGGAAATTCATGCATACCTTGGTGGGCTTTGGGAACACCTTGTATGGCTGCAAGAGTTCCTTCTTCTACTATGTTGGCTCCCTCAACTGCTAATGTTGAAGGCTGCTCCTCCAAGGTTGTGACAGCGCTGATACAAGTCTCCTCAAGTGGTGGTGAGGGCTCCTCCCTCTCTGATTTTTCTTCATCAAATCTCTTGATCACCCTCTGAGTGAAATCCACAAAAGTATATACTTTTGCATGACTTATGTGACTGAACAACCAAGTGCTTGCTTTGCCCTTCATGTGCAGCGCTGCAATCTCTACTGCTTCTCTCTCTACCACTCGATGTAGTAGGAAGAATGCTTCAAGTCTTCTTGCCCAATCCCTTGCTGAAGATGTGTTAAAATTGGACAACTAGGTCCAAACTCCATGTTGTGATGCTCAGATGAAGATACCAATATTTTTATTGGGTTCCTCTTTCGAAGAGGTGTAAGAACGATATAAAATTTGATCTTAATCTGATGAGCGGAACATTTATTTTGAATTTACTTTTAATAATTTCAAATATGTGCAGGTCGGCCTTAAGGGTTTACACCCCCAGCAAATGTGTCACACACCTCAATGATGGATATATATACAGTCAACATTGGAGATCATTTCAATCACTCTCATCACACACATCTCCTCTTCTAATTTAGTACGAGCTCCTTGGAGGAAAATTCGGTTCACACGTGGGAAAGAGGACGAATTACTGCAGCAAGGGTTTGACCGAATTTACTGTAGCTCACTGCAGCTAGGGTTTCCACGCTAGTTTGACCAGCGTTGACTTTGGTCAACGCATGGTCCAAAAGGGTTGAAAATTGGTGGAGACTTCGATTTTGGAAGGCCATACACATTGTCACAAGAACCGAGGTCAAAAGGTTGACCGAAGACGGAGTTGTGTTGACTTTATTGCTGCTGCCCTGCGTTGACTTTTCTGGACAACATTGACTTTTCTAGGGTTGAATTTGGGTTGACCGAGTGACTGTTTTGAGGGCTGTTGTGACACAAGCTGGGTTGGCCAACCAAGAAGACTTTGCTGGTTGAAGCATCCTGTTGACCGCCGTAACGCACCACCACATTCTTCTGTTTCTAGTTTGTCTTCTATAGATCCTCTGGTATGTTCTATCAGCATTTTACTTGATTGTTTATGTGATTGCTGTAGTGAAAAGTAAAGTTGCATCAAGCATAGAACATCTACATAAATTTACATGGTATCAGAGCTGAGGTGAAGACAAGCCCTATTTGTAGCAATCATCGAAGAGGATAATTGGTTCCACAAGCTATGGCTTCAAGGAGGATGACAAATTGACTGGGAAGGATGACTTCCATGCTTGGAAAATGATATTGGATCTCAAATTGGAAGACCAAGATGTCATGGACTATGTGCAGAGCAAAATCCAAGAACCTCCATCCAATACTACTGCTGCTACCAAAACAAAGTACAAGAAGGGGGACATCAAAGCAAAGCTGATGATCAGGGAATCCATTCATAAAAGCCTGGTGACCTACATCTCTGAGTTGGGCACATCCAAAGAGATGTATGATAAATTGATCCTCGTGTTCAAGGCCAACAATGCGAATCAAGTACTATTCTTCAAGAATCAATTGAAGAATCTGAAGAAAGGCAGGGATGAGTCTGTCCAATCATACTTTCTAAAGCTGATTGAAATCAAGAACAATCTACTAGCTATTGGGGAGACAATAGCTGATCGAGAGATGGTACTCACGGCACTTGAAGGGCTCTCATCTGAATGGCATGTGTTCAACACTACCATTCTAAATAATAATGTGATACCTGACTTTGACGAAGTACTGTCAAGATGCGTTCAAGAAGAATCAAGAACGGAGTATGGAAATGGAGGAAATGTTGCATACGCTGCTCATTCTAGAAAGAAGAACTTTGGTGGTCCAAAGAACAAGGGAAAAGCAGGGGCCCAAGGAAAGAAGGGAAAGTGCTTCACTTGTCATAGGCCTGGTCACTATGCTAGAGAATGTCCTTTCAAGAAGGATTCTCCCGATGGTGATGATAACAACAACAACCAAAGGAATGGCAATCAAAGGAACACCAGGTCGAAGGGAAAGTGAAAGGCTCCCTCCGACAGAAATGATCAACCTTTTAAAAGGTCAAGAAACTCTAGGTATGAGGAATCACATGTTGTTGATAAAAGAAATGAATACATTCTTGTATCTGCCCTCTCTATTACATCCCCACTCGACACTATGGATGTCTGGTTGATAGATAGTGGTGCCTCAAGGCATATCAATGGGTTCAAGGAAGCACTTTCTGATATGGTTGAGAAGGATACTAATCTGGAAATTATCCTTGGAGATAATGCCACATATCCCATGAAAGGGACAGGGACTATGACCCTCCACTTGTCTCAAGGTCAAGTCCTCCACTTGCAGGATGTACTCTATGTACCAAATTTGAAGAAGAACCTTGTGTCTATATCGGCCATGGAAGACAAAGGTTTCAATGTGGCATTCACTGATGGAAAGGTGCTCATGTGGAAGAAGAGCTTCAAGGAAGCTATCTCGATTGGGTTTAGAGTTGATACACTCTACCAGGTTGGAGGAAGTCCGTTGGGAGCAATGACATGTGATACTATTTGACAGACTGAACTATGGCACCGAAGGTTTGGACACCTTCACTACAAAGCCCTTCCCGAAGCAAGGAAGGTGGTGACAGGGATGCCCAAG
This sequence comes from Pinus albicaulis, assembly GCA_034641835.2. Classification (NCBI taxonomy): domain Eukaryota; kingdom Viridiplantae; phylum Streptophyta; class Pinopsida; order Pinales; family Pinaceae; genus Pinus; species Pinus albicaulis. The sequence continues at coordinate 3,936 of JAXQQM020070969.1, read as the reverse complement.
TTTCCAAATAATCATGAAGGTGTATGTAAGGGTTGTGCCGAAGGAAAGCATACAAGGGGACCTTTCCCCTCTAGTGTCACAAAGACATTTGATGTCTTGCAATTGATCCATTCTGATCTATCTGGTATGCTGCCCGTGACATCCTTGGGAGGATGTTCATATTATATGACGTTCATAGATGACTTCTCTCGCAAAACCTGGATATACTTCTTAAATAAGAAGGATGAGGCTTTCATGTGGTTCCGTGCATTCAAATCCTTGGTGGAAAATATGACAGGGAAGAAGATCAAGATTTTGAGAACTGATAATGGCACTGAATACGAGACAAACGAGTTCAAGGACTTTTGCAGAGAAGCTGGCATTAAGAGGGAGACCACAACTGTCAATACTCTCAAGCAAAATGGTGTTGCTGAACGAAAGAACAAGACCATTGTGGACGCTGCCCGTGCCATGCTATGTGACCAAGGTCTGCCGAAGTTTCTATGGGGAGAAGCTGTGAACACTGCCGTGTACATACAAAACCAATGCCTGCATTTCGCTCTAGAATCCAAAACTCCCGAAGAGGTTTTCTCTGGTAAGAAACTTGATGTCTCACATTTTAGAGTTTTTGGATGTACCGTCTACTTTTATGTGCCGAAAGAAAAGAGGCGCAAGTTGGATGCTTCTGGAAAGAAAGGAATTTTTGTGGGCTATAGTGAAACTTCGAAGGCCTATAGAGTCTATGTGCCTGGTCAAAGGGAAGTGGAGATATGCCACGATGTCACCTTTGACGAAGATACTTCCCTAAGGAAAGTAGTTAATCTTCCGAGATCTGAGGAAGATAATGAAGCAAGGCTTGGAAATCAAGAGGAACCGAAGGATGAAACAATGCCTGATGTTGAAGGACCAATGGATCCGATTGATCCACCTCCTTCACTGGGAAAGAGACCATCATGGCTCAGGGACACTCTCGAGGATGCTGAGGGACATGCTGCCCCAAGGGGGACATTCCGTGAAAGCAAGAAGCTGAGTAGATACCAAGGGTATCTAGCAGCCATGAGTACTATTGTACAATTTGAGCCTGGATCCTTTGAGGAAGTCGTAAAGCATCAAGTCTAGAAGGATGCTATGCATGAAGAGTATGAGTCCGTTATGAAGAGTGATGTCTGGGACGTGGTTCCAAGACCAAAGGACAAAGCAGTTGTCACCTCGAAATGGCTCTATAGGATCAAGCATGGATCTGATGGAAGTGCTGAAAAGTTCAAGGCAAGATTCGTTGCCCGTGGCTTCTCTCAAAATGAAGGCATAGATTATGATGACATATTTGCACCTATGGCCCGATATACCACCATTCGATCTATTATAGCCCTTGCTGCTACGCAAGGATGGAGTCTTCATCAGATGGATGTGAAGACTGCATTTCTACATGGTGCGATAAAGGAAGAGGTATATGTGGAGCAACCTCTGGGGTTCGAAGTCCAGGATCGAGACACCCATGTCTGCAGGTTGAAGAAAGCCCTCTATGGGCTGAAGCAAGCACCCAGAGCTTGGTACGAGAGGATAGATAGCTACTTGATGAAGCTGGGCTTCACTCGAAGTAATGTTGATCCGAACCTTTACTTCAAGGTTGTCAAGGGAAAGCCTCTCATCCTGGTGCTGTATGTGGATAACCTCTTCCTGACAGGTGTTGACCCTCTCATTCATCAGTGCAAGAGGGAGCTCGCTGCTAAGTTCGAGATGAAGGACCTAGGACTGATGCACTACTTCCTAGGCCTAGAGGTCTTGCAGAGACCTGGCGAGATTTTCCTTTCTCAAGGAAAATACATTGTGAAGCTTCTGGAAAGATTTGGTATGGTGGACTGCAAGTCCATGTCAACACCAATGGAGCTCAACTATAAGAAGTTGAGTGGCAGAGCTGCTAGGCTCGTATTGTCAAATCCTACTGAGTATCGTCAACTCGTAGGGGCCCTGATGTTCTTAGTGAACACCCGTCCAGATATATGTTTTGCAATGAACACTTTGAGTCAGCAGATGGTTGAGCCTCATCACTTTCACTGGATTGGTGCCAGGAATCTTTTGAGATATCTTCGGGGCACAATAAACCATGGGTTGAGATACACTGCCGAGAGCGTGACACTCCTTGGATATACTGATGCTGATTGGGCTGGTAGTGTGGTGGATCGTAAGAGCACAACGGGATGTTGCTTCAATCTTGGTTCTGCTTCGATCTCATGGATGAGCAAGAAGCAGAAGTCGGTGGCTTTAAGCACCGCAGAGGCCAAATACATTGCAGCGAGTATGGCCTGTTGTGAAGCAGTTTGGTTGCAAAAGCTCTTCAGTGAGCTATTCGAACATGTGCTAGATACCACCGTGATACTCTGTGATAACTAGAGTGGGATTCGCTTGTCCAAGAATCCAGTGTTCCACAATCGATCCAAGCATATTGATATAAGGTACCACTTTATCCGGGATATGGTACAGCGAGGCGCCGTAAGGCTCGATCATATAGGAACTGATGAGCAAGTCGCAGATATTCTCACAAAGCCCCTGGGGAAGGTCAAGTTCCTAACCTTCCGTGAGAGTCTTGGTATCGTGGAACGACCCTATGATGTGGGTCCTGTTGGACGATGAGCTCTGGGAGCTCTCGGGGGCTTTGGGGAAAGCTTCTCGGAGCTATAAGGAACCACAAGGCTAGGCTTGTTGAACCTTATTGGTGTGTTTGGGCCCCACCATTGTGATTTTGAGTTGGTTCACCTCTCATTATCTGTGCCCCGTATGCATCCTACCGATTGAGTTCAGGGCTCATGGGAAGTACCTCTCATTTGGCCAATGAGGTGGGAAAAGCTAGAGACTAGTAGCAAAGACTGATGGATGCATCAGAGATTGTCATACTCTCTATCTAGGATGGCACAGTCCAACCACTTGATCTGGGATCAAGTATAGTGAGGTTTCGGACCTCCAACTGACTTCGGGTCAGGTAAACCAACTTCGGGTTGGTATGAGACTCTTTGTGAGTCTGATAGAGGTTTCAGACCTGAAATGAATCACACCTGGGAATTATGTATTTGTGATCGAATTCGGCTCTGCTTTGAAATAAAAGAGGCCAAAGAAAGCAAGTTACGGCAGGATGACGCACGATGTTTGTTTGCACAGGTGGATGGAGTTCTCCCTAGTTGAGAGGGAGTGTTAAAATTGGACAACTAGGTCCAAACTCCATGTTGTGATGCTCAGATGAAGATACCAATGTTTTTATTAAGTTCCTCTTTCGGAGAGGTGTAAGATCGATATAAAATTGATCTTGATCTGATGAGCGGAATATTTATTTTGAATTTATTTTTAATAATTTCAAATATGTGCAGGTCGCCCTTAAGGTTTTACACCCCCAGCAGATGTGTCACACACCACAATGATGGATATATATACAGTGAACCTTGGAGATCATTTCACTCACTCTCATCAAACACATCTCCTCCTCTGATTTAGTACGAGCTCCTTGGAGGAAAATTCGGTTCACACGTGGGAAAGAGGACGAATTACTGCAGCAAGGGTTTGACCAAATTTACTGCAGCTCACTGTAGCTAGGGTTTCCACACTCATTTGACCAACGTTGACTTTGGTCAACGCATGGTCCAAAAGGGCTGAAAATTGGTGGAGACTTCGATTTTGGAAGGTCGTACATGTTGGCACAAGAACCGAGGTCAAAAGGTTGACCGAAGACAGAGCTGCGTTGACTTTATTGCCGCTGCCCTGCATTGACTTTATTGGATAGCATTGACTTTTCTGGGGTTGACTTTGGGTTGACCGAGTGACTGTTTTGAGGGCTGTTGTGACACAAGCTGGGTTGGCCGACCAAGGAGACTTTGTTGGTTGAAGCATCCTATTGACTGCCATAACGCACGACCACATTCTTCTGTTTCTGGTTTGTCTTCTATAGATCCTCTGGTATGTTCTATCAAC
>JAXQQM020073306.1:0-95309 GCA_034641835.2 Pinus albicaulis | reverse complement strand
ACCAAGCTAGTTTGTGTGTAACTTCATGAGACAGTACTGAGTACTTGTGAGGAGTATTGTACTGAGTTTGTTACATGTTTTCTCCATTATAATATACATAATAGCTGTGGGGTTTTCAGCTATAAGCTTTCCCCATACATACTGTGTTAATGTGTATGATGAATTGATGTGCTATCGCTTGTTTTATTTCCGCATGTGTGATGATCTAAGTGGAAGAGATTATGTGTTGCATATGAATTCGAATTGATATGTGATCAGGATAATCTCGGTGGATAAATCTTCTTTATTCAGCAAATTTCTACATTTTGTAGTTTTCTAGGCAGACGCCTAGCGTCAGCCCTGGAAAATATCCTTAATACTCACAGTCGTTGGCATAGCGCTTGCATAAAAATGTCACATTCGCATTGATGCAGGCCTATGGGAGTGATTGGGAACCCATAGTCACTTGGAGGCCTTGGAAAGGGAGCGACTGGGGCTCTAGGTCAGGAAAAATGTGAATTGTCACATCGGTTGGATTACTCAGAGAGGTCATGTGGCACCTAAGGGAATTCAGTAAGGCCTTGTTGTGTCGACTCGATTCCCTTAAATTCATCTAGGAGGTTTAGTCATATCATAGTGACCCTAATCTCATGTTTATCCTGGGAAAAGTGGGTAAATGTGGGAGGAGGTGTTACAAAGTTATCACAACATCAACGACTATTAGATAGTGGGTGTTCAAAGTTAGAAGAGGTGGAAGGCATCCAACATTTCATTTCATTTTAGAATATATATGTTGTATATCGTGACAAACTGCAACAAATAATTTTAACATGTTGGGTGTTAGATGTCATTTAATTACATCAAAGGAATTTTTTAGGGGAGCAACTCTATTTGGGCCTTCGTCATTTGTCCATATCCACTTGGATTTTTTCATGTGTCACACCAATCTCTCAAAACATAGACTTGTACTCTTATAATTCGTGAGATATGTACTTTATTATCCCATGACAATAAATGGATATCAAGCTAAAATACATAAAAAGAATTTTAACTTCAAACTCATTATGGAATGGAGGAATCCTTATTCATCCATTAATATTTGTATAAATTAGATTTTAACTTTACTGATCCTATATGTGCATTTGAAATTAGCTGTGTCATTATGCCTTTCCCATTTGATATCACTCGCAATTCTTTGATTAAGAAAATAAAGTAAAGAAAATACTTCTTACAGACATGTCATGATTAAACATTTCATCCCTCTTGAATGGAGAAATTAAATTTTAAGTTAAGGAATTGTATATATGCATTTGTTATATTGAAGTAAAACAATATTTTCATGCATCAAATATCCCTGGGGTTGCAAATATTGCAAAAATTAGTTAACTTAGAGTCAATAGAAAAATATATTCATTAGGATCCCAATGTGTCACAAAACAATGATAGTGCCATGGAAATTTGAGGCTTTATCTTACCTCGGTAGGCTTATATCATCGCTTTATGTTTTGCAGTAAGCTTTGATGTAAATACCATTTGGAAAATTGTTATGTCCAAGGCCTTCTCTAAGGACTTAATCTATCTCCTGGCTCAGTGTTTTACCTCGCAACCTCCTCTCTAACAGTTGCAACCCAAGACTGAAACTGGGATGAAAATAGATCGTTATTTTCTATGTCTCTTGCTCGTGTTAAATGAAAAATATTGCTCCTCATTGGTATTTTCCTTCCATATTTTTCATGTCCTTCCTAATGTCCCAAGATCGAGATGGTAGTTGATGAGGAAAATGGGTGACGATTCTATTACTTAACATATCACCCAAAAGATCTCGTATTGAAATGTTATCACCATTGTTACACAGTAATTTGTCACCATGCTCACTTCACTTCCCTGATCCTGAGGTGCCCCTTGACATACCTTGTGCAATGTTTCCACCATGAAAAAATATGTAAAGACATCCCCTGAAGACTCAAATAAAATTTCCTTGGAATAGTACTTGGTCTATACCCTAGTTTGTTGGGTCAGCACATTTTCTAGTTTCATGCCTATGTTGATGTTAGGTTGACAGTTATGGCTTAGCACTATCAGTGCCCTTATTTCTTGCAAAACTGTGCTGGTCCCTTTCTGGCAGTGTTTCCTCAAATGGAGGAGAAGCTTCAACCTCTAGAAGTTCCAGGGTGGCGATTTGGTTGTTAAAACAGTGGTGAAAGAGTTGAGCTCTCTAATTTTCTATCTTTGATCTCATCCATGGGGGTTTATCCCTTAGAAAGTGGGCCTTCCTCCTCCTTTCATGGGCTCCCATCCTCATCTCGCTTCCTATAAATTGGTCCCCATCATTCCACAACTGTTTGGTCATTGTTTGGTTGTTCTGAAGTCTCGTTCCCTTCACATTCTTGCACTGTAAGAATGCCTAAGTTGTTCGAGAGAAGGAATGCTTTAGAGCTTCGGTGAAGGACTCGTATTTTCACCAAAGGGAGGCCTCCGACATCAAGGCCTGGGTTGTAATCTCTCTATTTTATATTTATTAATAAAACATCTGATGTTTTCTTTCTATATTTTTCTAATCATTTATGCAAATATTCAGGTACTCCTTGATCTACTAGATAGATAATGTTTAATGATTATTATGTATTGGATTACATTTGATGTTGCCTCTTGATAATCCACACATATTTGTGTGCCACCAGCAGCAAGGAACGCACCAAAAAGGATCGTGGATCAACGACATCGTCAACGAGTTCGAACATAACATCGGTAAAAGGTACCTCTATCTCCTTTCTTTTCACATTTTGAATATTATCTAAGAAAAATTTGCATTAGAAAGTATCTCAAGTTGCTAGACCCACTGTAGGGATAGAGAGATCGCCTCTATCCACAGAGGGGATCTATCTTCACAAAAAAATTAGTGACTCCATTAGGGAGCTTAGCCTCCTAGCCTTCCTTTCTAGGATTGATCTCTGATCAGTTTGACCGATCACTGAAATATAAGTTTTTAAGATATATGTTAGTTTGCATAGGGTTTGATAGTCATTTCATTGTTTCAATTCTGGTTTTGGTGTGAAACTCTTTTTTATTTTTCTTTTTCTTTAGCGCCCAACATGTTTTCTATTTTCACAGTAGCGCTACCAGTTTTGTTTTATATAGCACATCTGTGTTGATTTGTCTTTCAGCACCCTTCTTCTCATCACAGAAGCAATGATCTTAGACTAGAAAAATTTGGGGTTTCCCCTTGTTTTTCCAGTGTGCCCTGGACCCTAAAAAATGTTTGTCAAGTCTCAATGACCTCATGCCTGTGTGTGTGTGTGTGTTTTTTTTTTTTGAATGAGTGTTTTTCGTTTCTTTGACTTACTTGTGAAATTGGAGGATTTTCGACCATTTCAAACACCTTTTGCCACATTTCTTATAAATTGGTTTTAAGTTGTTTGTCACATGCACTGGCCGTCACTGCATTCTGATCTCACCTTCAAATTAGCATCAAACATAAGATCACAAATTGTTTGATTTACGATTTTAGAAGAGTGTGTCTTTTTCGAAATTCAAAAGAAAATTGAAAGTGATTTTCATTTTAGTTATTTTATTTGGCTTGTATTTCAAAAGGGAGTGAAAAGTATTTCATTCATGTATTTTAAAGTGATTTTTATTTCTGTTCGATTGAAAGAAAAGTGAAAAGTGTGTTTTTTTTTTCATTTCTTCATTTGTTTCGCTCGTTTTACTTTTGATTGCATTTCAAAGTAAAAAGTAAAAAAAAAAAAATCATTTTTTGCACCTTAGTGGAAAAGATAAACTTTTTCAATTTTTCAGTAAGTTTCATTTTGGGGAAAGTGAATTGAATTTGAAATTTTCATTTCATAATTTTGAACTAGTTTGGGGGGGCATCGTTGTTTGCTACACTTATTGCACTTTTGTTTGCATCTCTTCCTTAAATAGTTTAGACTTCATTGAAATGGAAATATTTTCTTTTTAAACTTAGCTTGCATTGTAGGATTCATGTGACATCGATTTTGAGCAAAAAAATGAAACTTAACTCAAGATCAACATTAAAATTTACCCAAATTACCATAAGGAGAATTTGGAACTAACAATAAAATTTAGAGTTCTAGGCTAGAGATGTGTTCTGACGTCGTTAAACATAGGGGTTGTCGCTAATGGTCTGCGTTACAACCCGTGGGTGATATCTTGTCCCACGTACGGTAGTATATTGATGAATGATAAGTATATTTGGGGAGCTCTCATCAAACGATTACGCATTAGACATCACTACTACAGACTAGACTCCCACATATCGTCGTGTATATTTTGGGAGACACTATTAGGTTGCAATCCAGCCATAGGTAATCGAGTTGGTCGCCTTGTAAATGTGATACACCAAACACAAAATTCATGGAGATTGGTTGTAGTACGTTAAGTCCTTGGTCATTCTTTCTATCATTTATCACCAAGGTGTATATTACAGTTGACAAATACTTGGTAAACCTTTATGCCTAGAACACCCTTTTTAATTATTTTTTTTGTTTAACTCTGAAAGTAACTACCCATGAAAACATCTTACATGTGTAGTTCTCAAGCCTCATCATCGTTTTTTAAATTATGGATTTTAATATTTTCACCTCCTCCTTCCTTGATCTTGTCTTGAAAGGTCATCGTGGCTGAATCAGTGGATTCGCCTCGTCCCTCCTCCGAAGGATCTCAAGAGCCTCCTCCTAAGGTCCCCCAGTTTCCAGTTGGACCCCTTGAAGCTCAAGGTGCCAAACTTGGGATTTTCATAAGTGTATAACCCATTTCAACTCGACCACTGCCTGACGATTCTCCTTGGACAACATCGAAATACTTCGAGCCGGAAAGCATTGAAACATCTTCATAGTTTACAGTATTTCCTGAGAATATGCTCTTTGATCCGGTTGTGGTCTTGCCTCATCAGGCTTATATTCCTTTTGATCAATACAGTGTTCCACTTTATGCTTCTCTATTAGCATCTCGCTCTATTGTCCGTTAGTTATTTCCCAACAAAATGGCATCCAACATTGATGATGTCCCATTCGTGAGTATTCCTCAGAGTACTCTGCGGAAAACCACTAGAACCTATATTTCGAAAGCCACTTCATTTGTGTTTCCCTCTGAAGGTGAACATTTTGTCCCTGCACCTCAAGATTCAGGCAGTGGAACTAAGAAACCCTTCATTCAAGTTGCATCTCCACTTCCACATGGGTATACCTCTTTGGGAAGCCTCATTTCAGGAGCTTTTGAAGCCAAATTTTTATTTCTGGATCTCGTTTGGTCAAAAAGAATTCCCCCATCTTCCAGCCCATTCATTTAAAATGTTGTGGCCACGTCTCAACCTGTTGTTTGACCTACAGTCACTATTGGTCAAATGATTTTTTTGATTGGATCCTCTACCCCTTTCTTTCCATATACCATTACTGCGGTTCCACCATTGTGTGGAAAATATATGGTTTCGTTTGTGCCTAGGGGGCAGTCTAATCCTCTTTACATACCTTCACTCTTGGGTGGAGGGCCACTGAAATCTGGACCCATTCCAGGGGCGGGGCAGCCCTAGTCTAAGTGGAACATTGTTTTCACAACCGATGAACACTGTCATAGGAACCGTTCCTTTGAGTGGACAATCTACGTCAACCGCATTTGTCTATCAACAACCCTGCGTTCAATATTCTCAGGTTTAGCAGCCTCTCCAACAACCGAACTTACCATATTTGTATCTTCAGCAACCAAAAAACCCTCATCAATATGTTTAACAACCAAATGTATAGTATCAATATGTTCCTATACCAAACACCTCTCAGTAGTATGTCCAACAGTCCCAGCTTCCTACGGGTGTTGTTGCAACTAACCCTAAATTTGGTCCTGACACCCAAACTAGTTTTAATCTCCCTCAAGGTAAATCTGGTCCTCACCCCAATCAACCCAGTACTCAGTACCAGCCGCTTCCTCAGGGTCAATACCAACAACCCCACCCTGGGCCTCATCTTGGTGCTCAATATCAGCGTATTCCTCAGTACCAATAGGCCCAATTGGGACCTCACACTGGACTCCATGTTTAGCAAGGACCACAGGTTGGACCCCATGTTCAGCGGGGACCACAGGTTGGACCTCATGTTCAGCAATGACCTCACTCGGGACCCTATATCCAGTAAGGTCTGCAACCCCAAATTGAGTTGCGGCCTTATCAATAGCCCCAACAAGGTCCCTACATTCAGCAGTAGTTGCAACAAGTTCCTTACCATCAATGGGGGAAGTATGCGTATCCAAGAAAAAATTTACCCTATTGGGGGCAGAATCTGTATCAACTAGGTTGGAACCCCCAACCTTTTTCTCCTCATCATCCTCCCCAGCCATTTTTTTCTATGTTGGAATTGTCGAATGTGTAAAAGCTTACAAATGAACCCATCCAACATCAATTGCATTGGCCGCCAATTCCGACCAAAATACCTAGAGATTGTTCTAAATTTGAAGGAAATTCTAAGAAAGACCCCCAAACCCATGTCATGACATACCACTTGTGGCGCTCTTCTAACTCTTGGGTCGAAGATCCAATTCTTCTTCGTCTTTTCCAGCACACTCTGACCAGTACTGTGTCCAAGTCGTATATTGAGCTCCCTCGATGTGTTTTCTTTGATTTTAACTCCTTGGCTATGGCTTTCCTTACTCACTTGCAGTTAAATGTCTGGTATGAAACTGAAACCCACCTCCTCACCTCATTGTAGCAATCAACTACTACTCACATTTTGGATCACATTCATGAATGGTGGCGTCGTCGTCGCCTCATAAAATTTGATATCCCTGATCATTTATGTACTGAATGGTTTATGAAATAATTCGTTCCAAAAATTACTAAATATCTTTCCATGGGTGGATATGTCACAGAAGAGGAATTCATTGCCAGAGCTCAATTCCTCAATTTAGTTTATTCCCAATCTGGAACTCTATACGAGCTCATGCCTGACGTGTCACGGCCTTCAACTGATCTGACATCATCTCAGTCTCCTATTATGCCTCTGGTTGATGGTGTTATCAGGGCAGTGGCCCATGTTCATAGTAGTGCACCCAAGGCTCCCTTGAATTCTAAGTCCACTAATGTCGTTGCACCCTCCACTCCTTCCGGTAACCAGAAACATCCTGGTAAAACCTCCAAGGTAAATTCTATCTAATCTATTGTGGTAGAAAATTCCTCTAAAGGTAAGAAAAAGGGTAAAGGAAAACTCAAATCCAATAACCCTAAACAGGATTTGAAAAATTCATATGTTGACGATTCTTCAACGTGCAAGCCCAAATATCCTTGTCTAATATGTGATGATAATCATTACACAAAGGATTATCCTCAGCATGCCAAATTTTCTCGTATTCTGAAAAGCGCCCCCGGGACTCCGGCTATCTTGAAAGATCCTTTCCCTTCCTAGCAGACGCAAATAGTAGATCAACCCCAATCCTCTGGAAAATCTCAATTTTTCATGGCTAGCACAGAACCTATCTCTACTACCATGAGATAGAAATACTACCCCAATCCAACCAAATCTCCCATGGAACTACAAGTCACAGATCATCCTCTCTCTTCCACAGCTCCTAGTTCTGGTTCTCTCCATATTGAGAGACCTAGTAGTGAGTCCATCGACCGACCATCCCCAAAGGGTGTTCTTCGGAAATTGTCCTACAATCTGAATGTGAGAGCTGCACAACACTACAATATTATAGAGGACCTAGCTCAAGCCCCTTCGGGGATGTCATCTTTGGAAGCCCTTTAGTTGTGTCCATCACAATGGAAGGCACTATTGTATGCTATTGGAGGAATTAATCTAGTCGATTCCAATCTTATTACTTTCGATCTTGAGAACTTTGTTCCTCGCCTCCCATCTCAGATAGCTTTTCTTATTCAAGCTATTCTGATGTGGAAAACCATCCATAGGACTATTTTTTATGAAGGCACTTTAATCTACATCATTTCTATTGCTTGTTGGAAATCCATCGGCTCTCCTCCATTGAACAGTCCTTGAACACTTTGCAAGCTTTCGACGGTAGAGGTTCTTGTTCGTATGGTATTCTCAAATATTTACCCATCCTATTGGAGGGAAATATCGTGAATTTATAAGTTGAGGTGGTAGATGCCAACTTGAATTATAACCTCCTTCTTGGATGCAGATAGATTCATGCCATGGTTTGTGTGGTCTCCACCCTTTTTCGTGTCCTCTGCTTTCCTCATCAAGGAAAATTCGTGACCATTGATCAGATAGGTTTCTTTTCCTCTGATTCTTCAATGGGATACATTCCATATGTTGGGAATACTACTGCCCCCTATGAGAACATTCCATATGTTGGGAATCCTACTGCCCCCTATGAGAACATTTGGCCAGGTCTATTCAAAGACTCATCCCTTAAGGGAATTTTTCCACTCCCACCTCTGAATGTCACCACTATCAATATGATATCATCTATTCACAATCCATGGATTCTTCCTAGTCCCGAACATCTTGAAAGATTTGGTGACGTTATGCCTTTGAGCCTTGCTAAAAAAATGTATCAGAGTATTCTTATGGCTTCTGAGGCTACATCTGAAACCAACGACCGATTAGTTTCTTCTCTAGACACTTATACACAGTCTCTCCATTTTGGTTCTTCGGAATCCATTGATCCCTTGAATGAGATTTTCCCCACCGACGAAATTATTGTGGAAGTAATGTCTCTTCAAGAAACCCCATGGGATGATGGACGTCATCATTCCTCGTTCCTCCTAACCCTAGGTGACATCTTCGCCTATCTAGAATCCCATGCTTTGTTTGTACCGAATATCTCGTTTCAGAATCCCATCTTGATTCATGAAGTGTTGTCTGAAGGGAACATGGGAAATATTACTCTAACCATTCTGATCGACATCTCTGTTAAACCAGGGTTCGTCGCGAATGCTCACATTGGTGCATCTTGTTCTCTTGACGAGATCAAGATCTACACCGATATTTTCTAGGAATTGCGCGATGTCTTCACATGGTCATATGAAGAGATTCCTAGCATAGATATGATTTTTTTCGTGCATGAAATACCTACCTGTCTAGACTCGAAGCCCATTCACCAACGGCTTCGTCCTTTGCACCCAAGAAAGGTTGCTTCCATAAAGGGTGAAGTTGAAAAACTTCTCAAAGCCCGTTTTTTTAATCCCATACCATTGACAGATTGGGTCTCCAATATTGTTCCCGTTTCTATGAAACAAGGGACCATCCCAATTTGTTTTTATTATCGTGATACCAATCGAGCATGTCCTAAGGGTAATTACCCCACTCTCTTTATCAACCAAGTCATTGATGAGTGCACCGGGAGTGAGATGTTTTCCTTTATGGACAATTTTTCTAGCTATAACCAAATCAACGTTGCTCCAGCTAATCAGCACAAAACCGCATTTACCCATCAATGGGGAACCTTTGCCTACAAAAATCTCCCTTTTGGCTTAAATAATATCTAGGCCACCTTCCAACAAGCTATGTCACTGATGATTTTCATGACATCAAGCACATAGTTCAACCATACCTCGATGACCTTCCTCCTCATTCCACAAAATGTCGAGATCACCCAGAACACCTTAGAGCCATCTTTCTTCATTGTCTACACTATAATATCAGTTTGAATTCTCATAAGTGTGTCCTTTGTGTCAAATCTGGTCAACTCTTGGGTTTAGTGGTGTTCAAATAAGGCATTCACATCAATACTCTTAAAGTAGAGGAAATCATCAATTTTCTTCCTCCCTCTTATGTTCATCAACTGCAAAGCTTGCAGGGGAACTTCAGTTCCCTCTATCGCTTTGTACTAAATTATGGTGAGGTTGCAAAAGGTTTCACTCGCTTATTGAAAAATGAAATCCTATTCATTTGGGAGGAAATTTCCCAAAGTTCTTTCGATGCTATGAAACGATCCCTCATCAATGCTCCTCTACTACATCCTCCCAACTATCATCGCGACTATTCCCTATATTTGGCCACCGCAAACAACACTGTAGATATGGTTCTATTTTAGGATGATGATGATGGTCAATAACATGTAGTGTACTACTTGAGCCGCAATCTCTTTGATGTTGAGAGCCACTATTCTCATGTACAAAAACTCGCACTAGCCTTTGTCCATGTTGTTCAACATTTTCATCATTACATTCTCCCACGTAAGAAATTGGTGATTTCTGATTGTAACCCCATGACTTACATTCTCACTCGTCAGTTGCTTGGGGGCAAGTACTCGAAATGGATTTTCATCCTTCAAGAGTTCGACTTAGATTTCATTGCCACTAAGTCTAATAAATCCCTTGTCTTTTCTGAGTTGATCTGTGATTTTCCCACCGTGGTCAATCCCACTCCTTTTGAAGATTCGATTCCAGTTGAATCACTCTTTCTCATTATTACTCTTGATCCCAGTGGGAATCACTTTTTGTGTTTATGGCTAAGGGAAATTGGAAAAAGGAAATGGGTAAATCTTTGGAAAGGAAAAAAGGTATTTTGGCACATTATTTATGAAAATAATGGAAATTAGGACAAAAGGAAGGTGAAAATTAATGAGTTTCATGTGACGAGGAAGATGAAGGAAAATAATGGAAAATTGAATAAGTTAGAGGCCTCATCAATAAAAATACCTCAGAGCATTAGTTGGAAATATTTTTTCGGTATTTTTTCTTTTAAGAGTTAGAATTAGTCTCAGAGAGGAGAAATCACCAAGAGGAGAAAGAAATCAAGCAGGAAAAGAAAGGAAAGGAAAAACAAAGAAGGACAAGGAAAATCAAAGGAAGGCAAGGATAAAATAGCTTCAGCAGGAATACTTGCAGGTAACAGATTGCATGTGTGATTTCCTAGCTGGTTTTGACATGCATGGTATGTGCATGTTGGCATATGGTTATTTTTTTGTCATTGGCATGTATTTTGTTGGGATTCGATAGTGGATTTTAGCCTAGCCTTGCCATTTTTGTGTATCCATGTTGATATGGGATTATTCTTGGTTTTGAGATTTAGATTATCTGATGGTTTCAGAATCTGGGGTGAGGTGGTCTCAGGAAAATTCCCAAAGGCCTAGGAATCCCTTGACCGTTAATGGCAGGACACATGGTAAAGCCTGAGGATGGAGACAGGAAAATTCCTCAAGGATGGTGAAGAAATTCTGGGGCATCCAAGCTTGGTACGGTTTTGTGATATCGGCCTCTCTTTAGGTGTGATAACGGTATGGAGAGGGTGGAGGTGGTTTATCCTCTAGATTCCCTTGTTTTTATTTGGATTGGTTTAACCCATGAGATACCACATTCATGCTTGGAATATGGCATGACGTTGATTGGATGAAGAGATATTTGGATTGGCCAATCTATGGCCAGGTACAACGTGGAAGTCCTAAACAGGCTATATGTTGGTTATAAGCACGGATTTATGAAGGATTTTATTCATGGTTCTTTTCCTGTTTTCACTCATAATTGAATAAATAATGAATGCAAGACCTAATTGATTTTAAGGCATATAATTAGAGAAGGTAGTGACCCTTCTTGTTAAATCTCAAAGGAGTTTTCAGTCCCTCATGTTCATATTTGAATTCATGATCTTCAGGTTACATGTATACCATGTGTCTGACATAATGACAGACCGTGTTGGGGATAGTCAAGTCAATTCATGGTTTCATTTTTTGGTTTACAAGCAGTTTCTTCATCTCTTTCATGAGTTCTAGAAGTTTCATTGTTTTTTGGGCATAGGCCTAGCCCTAGCCCTGGAAAATAGCCTTAATCCTCATAGTCGTTGGCACAACACTAGAAAAAAAAGGCCATAGTCACATTGATGCAAGCATATGGGAGTGACTGGGAACCCATAGTCACTTGGAGGCCTTGGAAAGGGAGCGACTAGGGCTCTAAGTCAGGAAAAAGGTGAATTTTCACATGGGTTGGATACCTGGAGGGGTATGGTTACTCCTAGATGTAATGTGGCACCTGAGGGAAGTCAGTAAGGTCTTGTTGTGTTGACTCCATTTCCTTAAAGTCAACTAGGAGGTTTACTCATATCATAGTGAACCTTAGCTCATGTTTACCCTGGGCAAGCCAATGAAAGTGAGTAAATGTGGGAGGAGGCATTACAAGGTGGTATCAGAGCGGGTTGCACTCTCTTTGGGTCATATCTGACACCACAAGGTGGTATCAGAGTGATTTGTGCTCTCTTTGGGTCACATCTGATACCACAGGGTGGTATCAAGGTGTTGTTTCGATCTCTTTGGGTAAGTCTGGTGTTGTCAAGGTTATGGTTTTCATGCATGGGATCATGGTATACAATTGATATGGTCATGCATGATGTTGTTATGGTTTTATGTTAATTACATGGATATGGTTATGATTATACATGTACATGTTAATTTGGACTGATCATGCAGATGAGATAAGCCTCCCCTGAACATCACTAAGGTGTGGATTTGATTTTGGTATCTATTTGGTTTATCTGAAATGGTATGCTTACATGAAGAAGATAATAAAACATGAAAATCAAAATGGTAGATCATAGTTACTGTGACTCTCCTTACAGATCAGTTGGGAAACAAGGAAAAGAGTATTCTCCGGGTATAATAGATACATTCAGGAGCTTGAGGGAAGAGATCAGAAGTTGTAAATCAGACAATGACAGGTTGGTTGAGGCTTAGGAATGGCTTGCAATGGCTCAGGAGAAGAAGGTAGAGGTTAATGCAGCAATCCTTGAAATCTTGTCATAGTTGCAGAAACAAGTACAGATGAGAATCAATCAAGAGAAGGAAGAGAAAAAAAATGGAGCATATGGTAGCAGATCTTGGTCTGGATACAGATTGGATAGAGGCGACACAATTAGAGGTGGCAGATCACACATTACACCTTACAAGAGGGCAAGTATATATGGGAATCATTCTAGTTCCTCATTTAGGATACATCATCATAGTCATCGCCATCATCATCCTTATAGGAGGAGGGGGTATTTACCGAAGGAGTTCAAAAAAGTGAAGCTTCCTAAATTTGAAGGAGAGATGAAGAAGCCCGAATATGCGGAGGCATGGTTGCCTGGAATAAAGAAATTCTTTAGATTTCATAACTATTCAGAGAATATGAAAGCCAAGATATCCACCTTCATTCTAAAAGGGAAAGTAGATATCTGGTGGGAAGATGTGAATAATTTCAAGTGCATTCAGGAGGAAGACTTGATTTGAGATGATTTCGATAGGATCTTAAAGAATATGTACTTATCATAGAGGTACTATGATGATAGAGCTAAGGATTTTTATGTGCTACATATTGGTTCTATGACAGATGATGAGTATTCTAGCATATTCTTGGATTTATTGATGTATTTTCCATATCTCAGGAAAAGGCTAAGATCCAAATATTCATTAGTGGATTGCCAGTAACATATATAGACTGGATTGAGTTTGATGAGCCTAGATCATTAGAAGAATCCGTCCGAAAATTGAAGCATTATTATGAGCATTAAAAGTGAAAATTTGAGCCTAAGCATGACTTGAAGGGAAATGAGAAGGTAAAAGGAAAATGGTCAGTGAAGCAGGGAAGACCTCAAGATGTATGTGAGAAAGAAATTTTTTCTCTTTACAAGAAGTTCAGTGCAGTTTAGAAGGGACATATTTCGCATCCAAAAGAGAAATAGACTAGAGGATATAGAATAGTACCATTGCAGTGTTGGATATGTGGAAAATATCATCATAAGAAGGATTGTCCATTGTACGAGAGAGTTAGGCCTCAGAATTATAGTGCTCAGGAGGTGCAGACAGTTGGAGATGTTGTTCATAGTATTCCTAGGATCTATGCATTTGTGAAAAAAAGGCAGGAATATCACCAGGAATCTATCATTGAGATGGATGGAAACCTTTGTGATCAAGTTATTTCTATTTTGTTTGATCCTAGATATAATTATAGTTATGTTAATCCTGACCCATTGGATAAGTGTGGCTTGAGAAAATAAGTGCATGGAGAGTCTTGGTTGGTGCAATTGGCTACAGGTACAAAGAAGAGAGTTCATAATTAGGAAAGAGCTTGTGCACTTGAGTTTAATGGTATGCCTACAACAACGCATCTAAATGTACTGCCATTGGGATCGTATAGTTTTCTTTTGGGTATGGATTGGATGTATCTTCACAGAACCAAAGTAGATTGCTATGATAAAGATAGTAAGTTCCTGGATGATAATGAAGAGAAGATAATTTTACATGGGAAGAAGAAGCCTACATCAGTGAGAATGGTCATAGCTATGAAGGCTAAGCACAATTGCAGGAAAGGTTGTGTGATGTTTTCAGTTCATATTTCCAGTGAAAAGGGTAAGGATGTTGATGATGCAGAAATCATCAAGAGCTACCCTGTATTGCAGCAGTTTCAATATGTGTTTCTAGCAAATATTCGAGATTTTCCTCTACCCAGGGAAGTGGAATTTTCTATTGAGTTGGTACCAGGGCCAACACCAGCATCTAAGGCACCTTACAATATGAGCACACCAGAATTAGTAGAGTTTAAGTTGTAGGTTAAGGAAATGTTTGACAAGGGATACATTAGGCCAAGTGTATCACCTTGGGGTGCACCATTGTTGTTCATGAAGAAGAAAGATGGTACTATTAGATTGTGCATTGATTACAAGCATTTGAATAAGATGACTATCAAGAACAGGTACCCATTTCCAAGGATTGATGACTTAATTGATCAGTTGAAGGGAGCAACAATTTTCTCAAAGATAGATCTACGATCAGGATATCATCAAGTACGCATCAAAGGGGAGGACATATACAAGACTTCCTTCAAGACCAGGTATGGGAATTATGAGTTTGTTGTAGTTCCATTCGATTTGACTAATTCTCCAGCTACTTTTATGTGTTTGATGAATAGTGTGTTTCATCCTTATCTGGACAAGTTTTTTATTGTATTCATTGATGAAATTTTGGTATATTCTAAGAATGAGGAAGAGCATGTTGAACATTTAGCAGTAGTGTTGATATTTCTAAGAGAGCATCAGTTCTATGCCAAGCTTAGAAATTTTAGGTTATTTCAGACATAGGTACATTACTTTGGACATGTTGTTTCTAAGAATGGCATAACAGTAGAACCAAAAAATAGAAAGGTCATCATGGAGTGGGCAGCTCCTAGAAATGTGGAGGAAGTTAGATCATTCATGGGCTTAGCAGGTTACTATAGGAGGTTCATCAGGAACTTCTCACTCATTCCATATAATATTACATCATTGCAGAGGAAAGGTAATAATTTTGAATGGAAAAAGGATTTTGCAGCGAGTTTTCAGTAGTTGAAGAAGTTGTTGACAAATGCTCCAGTGTTAAAGATTGTAGATCCGGATAAATAATTCATATTGTGTACAGATGCTTGCAAGACAGGGCTTGGTGGAGTCCTTATACAATAGGGACAGATGATATTCTATGATCACTCTTGGTGGAGTCCTTGGTGGAGCACTCAAGCAAGTTAAAGTGCAGTGGAATCACTTTGGGCTCGATGAAGCTACATGGGACATGGTGGATCAGATGCAGGCTATGTCTCCTTCATTGTTTGTCAATGAAGGAAAATGAGTTTTGGTATTTTTATATATCTATGTATCATTTCTATTTTAAACACAACAATGAGATAAGTTATAAAACTCTAATAAGCGGTATGGTTGTCATATTTTCATGTTTTACATTATGGTTTTTCTTTTAAGTATATTTTTATTGTAAATATTGCAATGAGTTGGGTTATAAATCTCCATAAGCAGTATGATTTTTCTTTTCAGCGGTTTTTTTGGGTCTGGTGTGCTTTAACACCGAGGTCGATGTTCCCCTAAGGGGGAGGGGTCTGTAACATCCCCTAGGTTAAAATTTCATGTAATAAAATTTAATAAAGGTAAAATAAGACCATGGGCAAACGACACTTATTCCAAGATGAATGTTGGGAAAAATATCCTAGTGGCCATCACTTGTTGTGTTTATGGCTATGAGAAATTGGAAAATTCAATGGTTAAGGCTTTGGAAAGGAAAAAAGGTATTTTGGCACATTATTTAGGAAAATAATGGGAATTAGGTGAAAAGGAAGGTGAAAGGTGGTAGGTTGCATGTGAGGAGGAAAATGAAGGAAGATAATGGAAAATTGAATAAATTATAGGTATCATCAATAAATAGACCTAAGAGAATCGCTTGGAAATACTTTGTTAGTCCTTTGTCAGTTTGGAGTTAAAATTATCCTCAGAGACGAGAAATAAAGAAAGCAAGCAAGGAAAGGAAAGGAAAAGAAAATAAGAACAAGTAAAAGCAAAGGAATACAAGGATCAAGCAGCTTCGGTGGGAATACTTGCAGGTAACAGATTGCATGTCTGGTTTCCTAGCTATTTTTCACATGCATGGTATGTGCATGTTTGTATATGGTTCTTTTGTTGTCATTGGCATGGATTTTTTTGGGATTCGACAGTCGATTTTAGCCTAGACTTGCCATATCCGAATAGCGATGGTGTGATGGGATTGTTCTCATTTTTGAGCTTTGGATTGTCAGATGGATTCAGAATTTGGGGTGAGGTGGTCTCGGGAAAATTTCCAAATGCCAAGGAATACCTTCACCGGTAAGGGCAGGAAACACAGTAAAGCCTAAGGGTGGAGACAGGAAAATTCCTCAAGGATGGTGAAGAAATTCTGAGGCATCCAAGCTTGGTTCAGTTTTGTGATCTCGGCACCGGTTTAGGTTTGATCACAATATGGATAGGGTGGAGGTGGTTTAACCTTTGGATTCCCTTGGTCTTCTTTGGATTGGTTTATCCCATAAGATCCCACATTCATGCTTGGATTATGGCACAGGAGTGATTGGTTGAAGAGATATTTGGCTCAGCCAATCTATGGTTGGGTGGAACATGGAAATCTCAAACTCAGCCAGTATTTTCCTATGTTTAATAAAGCTAAGTTTCTCTTGATTTTGGTAAAGAAATGTACTAGTTATGATTTGGTTTTAATGGTTTTTCTCTTATTATTATTTATCTAGTTATATGTTCGTTATAAGCATGGATTTATGACATATATTAGTCATGCCTCTTTTCATGTTTTCACTCATAAGTGAATAAATAATGAATGCAAGACTTAATTGATGTTAAGACAACTAATGAGAGAATGTAGTGACCCTTCTTGTTAAACCTCGGAGGATTTTTGCGTCCCTCATGTTCAAACTTGCATTCATGGCTTGTAGTTTGAATATCTACCAAGTTTTTGACATAATTTCAATCCCAGATGGTGATTCTCAGGTCAAGTCTCGGTTTCAGTTTTTGGTTTACAAGCATTGTCTTCATGTCTTTCATTATTTCTGGAAGTTTCGTAGTTTTGTGGGAAGACACCTAGCCTCGGCCTAGGAAAATATCCTTAAAACTCGCATTTGTTGGCATAGGACTGGCATAAATGTCACATTCCAATTGATGCAGGCCTATGGGAGTGATTGGGAACCCATAGTCACTTGGAGGCCTTGGAAAGGGAGCGTCTAGTGCTCTAGGTTAGGAAAAAGGTGAATTTTCATAGGGGTTGGGATACTCCTGGAGGTCTTGTGGCACTTGAGGGAATTCATTAAGGCCTTGTTGTGTCTACTCCATTCCCTTAAATTCATCTAGGAGGTTGATTCATATCATAGTGACCCTAAGCTCATGTTTACCCTAGGAGGTTGGTGAAGGTGGGTAAATGTGGAAGGAGGTGTTACAAAGTTATCACAACATCAACGACTATTCGCTAGTGGATGTTCTGAGTTAGAAGAGGTGGAAAGCATCCAACATTGCAAGTCATTGTAGAAAATATATGTTGTAGATTGTCACAAACTTCAACAAATAATTTTAACATTTTGGGAGTTAGATGTCATTTAATTACATCGAAGGAATTTTTTAATGGAGCCGTTCTATTTGGGCCTTCATTATTTTTCCATATCCACTTTGATTTTTTCATGTGTCACACCAATCTCTCAAAACATAGACTTATACTCTTACAATTCGCGAGATATGTACTTTTTTCTCCCATCACAATAAATGGATATCAAGATAAAATATATAAAAATAATTTTAACTTCAAACCCATTTTGGAATGGAGGAATCCTTATTCATCCATTAATATTTGTATAAATTAGATTTTAACTTTACCGATCCTATATATGAATTTGAAATTAACTGTGTCATTCTGCCTTTCCCATTTGATATGACTCGCACTTCTTTAATTAATAAAACAAAGTAAAGAAAATACTTCCTACAGACATGTCATTATTAAACATTTCATCCATCTTAAATGGAGAAATTAAATTCTAAGTTAAGGAATTTTATATATGCATTTTTTATATGTAATTAAAGCAATATTTTCATGCATCAAATGTCCCTGGGGTTGCAAATATTACAAAAATTAGTTAACTTAGAATCAATAGAAAAATATATTCATTAGGATCCCAATGTGTCACTCGCTAGAATCGTCATGGATTGAGGACAAAACAATACTAGCGCCATGGAAATTTGAGGTTTTATCTTGCCTCGGCAGACTTATATCATGGCTTTATGTTTTGCAGTAAGCTTTGATGGAAATACTATTTGGCCAAGTGTTATGTCCAAGGCCTTCTCTAAGGACTTAATCTATCTCCTAGCTCATTTTTTTACATCGTGACCTCCTCTCTAATAGTTCCAACCCAACACCAAGACCAGGATGAAAATACATGGTTATTTTCTCTGTCTCTCGCTCGTGTTAATTAAAAAATATTGCTCCTCATTGTGATTTTCCTTTTATATTTTTCATGTCCTTTCTAATGTCCCAAGATCGAGATGGTAGTTGACGAGGAAAAGGGGTGACGAATATATTACTTAACTTATCACCCAAAAGATCTCGTATTGAAATGTTAGCAACATTTTTATAGAATAATTTTTCACCATGCTCACTTCACGTCCTAGATCCTGAAGTGCCCCGTGACAGACCCTGTGCAACGTTTCCACCATGAAAAAATATGTAATGACATCCCCTGAAGATTCAAAGAAAACTTCCTTAGAACATTACTTGGTCAAAACCCTAGTTTGTTGGGTCAGCACGTATTCTAGTTTCATGCCTGCGTTGATGTCAGGTTGAAAGTTCTAGCTTAGTGCTTTCAGCGCCCTTATTTCTTGGAAAACTGCGTTGATCCCTTTTTGGCAGTGTTTCCTCAAATGGAGGAGAAGCTTCGACCTCTAGAAGTTCCAGGGCGATGAGTTAGTTGTTAAAACGGTGGTGATAGAGTCGAGCTCTCTGATTTTGGATCTTTGATCTCATCCATGCAAGTATATCCCTTAGAAATTGGCCATTCCTCCTCCTTTCATGGGCTCCCAACCTCTTCTCCCTTCCTATAAATTTTTCCCCATCCTTCCACTACTGGTTGGTCATTGTTTGGCTAGTCTGAACTCTCGTTCCATTCACATTCTTGCATTGTGATAATGCATAAGCTTTTCGGGAGAAGGAATGCTTTAGAGATTCAATGAAGGAATCATATTTTCACCAAAAGGAGTCCTTTGACATCAAGGCCTGGGTTGTAATATCTCTATTTTATATTCATTAATAAAACATATGATGTTTGCTTTATATATTTGTCTAATCATTTATGCAAATATTCTGGTACTCCTGGATCTGCTAGATAGCTAATGTTTAATTATTATTATGTATTGGATTACATTTTATGTTGCCTCTTGATCATCCACATGAATTCGTGTGCCACCAGCAGCAGGGAAAGTGCCTAAAAGGATCTTGGATCAAGGACATCATCAACGATTTCGAACATGGAATTGGGAAAATGTACCTCTATCTACTTTCTTGTCTCATTTTGAATATTAGCTAAGAAATATTTGCATTAGAAAGTATCACAAGTTGTTAGACCCACTCTATGGCTAGATAGATTGCCTTTGTCTACATAGGGGATTTATCTTCACAATGAAATTTGCGACTCCGTTGGGGAGCTTAGCCTCTTAGCCTTCCTTTCCCAGACTAATCTATGATCAGTTTAACCAATCACTGAAATATAATTTTCTTAGGTATCTGTTAGTTTGCATAGGGTTTGATAGTCATTTCAATGTGTCAAGTCTGGTTTTGGTGTGAAACTCTTTTTTGTTTTTCCTTGACTTTAGCGCCCAACGCATTTTCTATTTTCACAGTAGCGCTGCTAGCACTATTCTATATAGCACATTCGTGTTGATTTGTCTTTTAGAACCCTTCTTTTCATCACAGAAGCGATGATCTCGTACCAGGAAAATTTGGGGTTTCCCCTTGTTTTTCCAATGTGTCCTGGACCCTGAGGAATGTCTGTCGAGTCTCAATGACCTCATGCCTATGTGTTTGACTTTGTTAGTATGAATCTTGATCGTAAGTGTACGAAAAAATACCACTCTAGTTGTGCATGTTATCCCAGCCTAAGTTATTTTTTATAGTGAAAGAAATTTTACTTAGGGTAAAATTGGTCTTACATGGTGTACTTAGGTCCATCTAATAGTAACAGGTTAGATGACCAA
The DNA here is from genome assembly GCA_034641835.2 of Pinus albicaulis. Taxonomy (NCBI): domain Eukaryota; kingdom Viridiplantae; phylum Streptophyta; class Pinopsida; order Pinales; family Pinaceae; genus Pinus; species Pinus albicaulis. Next base: position 74,868 of record JAXQQM020073306.1, on the reverse strand, counting down.
AAAATGGTGTAACATATTTCCCCCCAGCGTGCGATCGTTAGGAGCTAATCGTATGACCGAAGTACGTTGTAAGAACTCAATCACTAGACACCGAAGGGGAAGTCAAAGAGAGAGAAATATGAGGTAGACAAAAGCGCTAAACGACTATACCCTGAGGAGGCGAGAATTACAAGTGTGACAAGTATCTTTTATGAGTGAGTACCTATGCTATAGGCGGCGGGGGAGGCATACCTATTCCTGTCGAGACAAAGTGCAAAGAATAATGTGTTCAGTAAACAAGGGACTGAACAATATAGTACATGCTGGCATAAACATGAGCCAGGTAAAAACATGATAATGAATCCCATATACATACTATGCTTGGGATAATAGCTAGGACTTATACAATAATATCTGAGTACATGAGATACTCTTCTTGTTTGAATGAGTGTTTTCGTTTCTTTGAATTACTTGTGAAATTGGAGTATTTTGGACCATTTCAAACACCTTTTTCCACATTGCTTCTAACTTGGTTTTAAGTTGTTTATCACATGCACTAGTCATCACTGCATTCTTATCTCACCTTCAATTAGCATCAAACATAATATCACAAATTGTTTGATTTACTAGTTTAGAAGAGTGTGTCTTTTTCCAAATTCAAAAGAAAATTGAAAGTGATTTTCATTTTAGCTCTTTTATTTGGCTTGTCTTTATCATTTTTAAAAGGGAGTGAAAAGTATTTCATTCATGTATTTTTAAACTGATTTTGATTTTCGTTCGATTGAAAGAAAAGTGAAAAGTGTGTTTTTTTTTGCATTTCTTCATTCATTTTTCTCATTTTACTTTTAATTTCATTTCAAAGTAAAAAGTTTAAAAAAAAAAAAAATGTTTCAATTTTTGCATCTTAGTGGAAAAGGGAAACTTTTTCATTGTTTGAATAAGTTGCATTTTGGGGAAAGTGAATTCAATTTCAAAATTTTCATTTCATAATCTTGAACTAGTTTGGGGGGACATTGTTGTTTGCTACACTGATTGCACTTTTGTTTGCATCTCTTCCATAAATATTTTAGACTTCATGAAATGGAAATATTTTCTTTTTTCATTTAGTCTGCATTGTAGGATTCAGATGACATCAATTTTGAGCAAAAAAATGAAACTTAACTCAAGATCAACATTAAAATTTACCCAATTTACCTTAAGGAGCATTCGTAACTAACGAGAAAATTTAGAGGTCTAGACTAGAGACGTATTCTAGCGTCGTTAAACATAGAATTTGTCGCTAACGGTTTGCGTTGCAACCCAGGGGTGATATCACGTCCCACGTGTGCCAGTATATTGCATGTATGATAAGTATATTTGGGGAGCTCTCATCAAATTATTGCGCATTAGACATCACTACTATGGACTGGACTCCTATGTACTGTGGCGTATATTTTGAGAGACGCCATTAGGTTGCAAGCCTACCATAGGTAATTGGGTCGGCCACCTTGTAAACGTGATACACCAAACACAACATTCAAGGAGATTGATTGTAGTACGTTAAGTCCTTGGTAATTTTTTCTATCATTTATCACCAAGGTGTATATTACAATTCACGAATAATTGGTAAAAATTTATGCCTAGTACACCCTTTTTTATTTAATTCTAAAAGTAACTACCCATGAAAAAATCTTACCTATGTAGTTCTCTGGCCTCATCATCGCTTGGTAAATTGTGGATTTTAATATTTTGACCTCCTCCTTCCTTGATCTTTTATTGAAAGGTAATCGTGGCTAAATTATCAGATTCACCTCGTCCCTCCTTCGAAGGATCTCAAGAGCCTCCTCCTAAGGTTCCCCAGTTTCTATTTGGACCCCTTGAAGCTCAAGGTGCCGAACACGGGATTGTAATAATTGCCCTTTTCATCTCAACCACCGCCTGACGATTCTCCTTGGACAACATCAGAAGACTCCGAGCCAGAAAGCCCTGAACCGTCTACATAGTTTATGGTATTTCTTGAGAATCCCCTTTTGATCTGGTTGTGGTCTCACCTCAACAGGCTTATAGTCCTTTTGATCAATCTAGTGTTCCCCTTTAGGATTCTCCAGTAGCATCTCGCTCTATTTTTTGTCAGTTATTTCCCGATGAAATGGCATCCAACGTTGATGATGTCCCATTCGTGAGTTCTCCTCAGAGTACTCTGTGAGAAACCATTGGCACTGACATTTTGGAATTCGCTTCATCGGTGTTTCCCTCTGAAGGCAAACTTTTTGGCCCCACACCTCAATATTCAGGCAGTGGAACTGAGATACCCTTCATTCAAGTTGCATGTCCACTTCCACATGGGTGTACCTCTTTGGGAAGCCTTATTTCAGGAGCTTCTAGAGCCACATCTTTATTTACAGATCCTGCTTGGTCAATGGGCACTCTCCCGTCTCCATTCATTTCAAATGTGGCTACCATATCTCAACATGTTGTTCGACCTACAGTCATTATTGGTCAGATGACTGTTTCAATTGGAACCTCTACCCCTTTCTCACCGTCTACGATTACTGTGGTTCCACCATTGAGTGGAAAATATATGGTTTCATTTGTGCCTGGAGGGCAATCTAATCCTCTTTACATACCTCCCCTCTCATGTGGAGGGCCACTGAACTCTAGACCCGTTCCAGGGGCGAGGCAACCTAATGCTAGTCTAAGTGGAACATTGTTTTCACAACTGACGAACACAGTTGTAGGAACCGTTCCTTTAAGTGGTGAACCTATGTTAGCCACATTTGTCTATTAGCAGCCCCACGTTTAGTATTCTTAGATTCAACAACCTCTCCAACAACCGAACGTATCATATTCTTATGTTTAGCAACCCAACATCCTTCATCATTATGTTTAACAGTCGAAGGTACAGTATCAATAACGCCTCTTAACAATACGTCCTACAGCCCCAGCTTCCCAGGAGTGTTGTTGTGACTAACCCTCATTTTGGTCCTTACACCCAAACTGTTATGAATCTCCCTCTGGGTCAATATTTTCCTCACCCAAATCAACTTGCTACTCAGTACCAGTTGCTTCCTCAAGGTCAGTACCAACAACCCCACCCTGGGCCTCAGCTTGGTGCTCAATATCAGCATATTCCTCAGTACCATTAGGCCCAACTGGGACTTCAAGTTGGACTCCACATTTAACAAGAACCATAGGCTAGACCCCATGTTCAGCAGGGACCACCGGTTGGACCTCATGTTCAACAAGGACCTCACCCTGGACCCTATATCCACCAATGTCCACAACCCAAAATATATATGGGGCCTTATCAACAACCCCAACAAGGTCCCTACATTCAGAAGGAGTTGCAACAATTTCCTTACCAGCAATGGGGTAAGTATGCATATCCAGGACAAAATCTTCCCTATTGGGGGCAAAATCTGTATCAACTAGGTTGGAAACCCTGACCTTTTTCTCCTCATCATCCTCCCCAACCATTTTATGCTACGTTGGAACTTTCATATGTTTCAAAGCTTACAAATGACCCCATCCAACATTAATTGCATTGGCCGCTAGTTCTGACCAAAATACCAGGAGGTTGTCCTAAATTTGAAGGCAAGTCTGCGGAAGACCCCCAAACCCATGTCACGATGTACCACTTGTGGTGCTCTTCTAACTCTTGGGTCGAAGATTTAGTTTGTCTTCATCTTTTCCAGTGCACTATGACCGGTACTACGTCCAAGTGGTATATTGAGCTCCCTTGATGTGTTTAATTTGATTTTAACTCCTTGACTATGTCTTTCCTTCCTCACTTGCAGTTACATGTCTAGTATGAAACCGGCACCCACCTCCTCACCTCATTGCAATATTCAACTGCTACTCACATTTAGGATCACATTCATGAATGGTGGCATCATCTTCACCTCATAAAATTTGATATCCCTGATTAGTTGTTGATTTAATGGTTTACAAAATCATTCGTTCCAAAAATTACTAAATATCTTGCCACGAGTGGATATGTCACGGAAGAGGAATTCATTTCCAAAGCTCAATACCTTGATTTATTTTATTCCCAATATGGAACTCTATACAAGCTCTTGCCTGACACGTCGCGGCCTTCAACTGATTTGATGGCATCTCAGTCTCTTGTTACGCCTCCGGTTGATGGCAGTATCGGGCCAGTGGCCCATGCTCATAGTAGTGCACCCAAGGCTCCCTCGAATTCTAAGTCCCCTACTGCCACTGCACCCTACACTCATTCCGGTAACCAGAAAAATCCTGGTAAAACCTCTGAGGTAAATGCTGTCTAATATACTGTGGCATAAAAATCCTCGGAAGGTAAGAAAAAGGGTAAAGGAAAATACAAATCCAATAACCCTAAATAGGATTCGAAAAATACATATGTTGATGATTCTTCAACACACAAGCCCAAATATCCTTAATGTGATGATGATAATTACACCAAAGATTATCCTCGGCATGCCAAAGTTTCTCGAGTTTGGAACAACGCCCCCAAGATTCTAGCTGTCTTGAAAGAGCCTTTCCCTTCCCAACAGATGTAGATGGTATATCAACCCCAATCGTCTGGAAAATCTCAAGTTTTCATGGCTGGAATGAAATCTATCTCTATTACCACAAGATCGAAAGACTACCCCAATCCATCCAAAGCTGCCATGGAACCAGAAGTCACGGATTTTCCTTCTTCTTCCACACCTCCTAGTTTTGTTTCTCTCCAAATTGAGAGACCTAGTAGTGAGTCCATCTCTTGACCATCCCAAAAGGGTGTTATTCGGAAATCGTCCTACAATCCGAATGTGAGAGCTGCACAACACTATAATATTGTATGGGATCTATCTCAAGCACCTTCGGTGATGTCGGCTTTGGAAGCCCTTCAGTCATGTCCATCACAATGGAAGGCACTATTTTCTGCTATTAGAGGGATTGATCTAGTAGATTCCAATCTTATTACATTCGATCTTGATAACTTTGTTCCTCTCCTCCCATCTCAAGTATCTTTTTTTATTCAAGTTATTGTGATGGGGAAAACCGTCCATAGGACTGTTGTTGATGAAGTCACTTCAGCCTGCATCATGCATATCGCTTGTTGGAAAGCCATCGGCTCTCCTCCATTGAGCCACTCCCTGAACACTTTGGAAGATTTTGACTGTAGAGGTTATCGGTCATATGGTATTCTCAAATATTTACCCATCCTATTGGAGGGAAAGATGGTGAATTTATAAGTTGAGGTGGTAGATGCCAACTTGAATTATAACCTCCTTCTTAGACGCAACTGGACTCATGCCATGGTTTGTGTGGTCTCCACCCTTTCCCATGTCCTCCACTTTCCTGATCAAGGAAAAATCATGATTGTTGATCAATTAGCTTTCTTTTCCTCTGATTCTTCAATAGGAAACATTCCATATGTTGGGAATACTACTTCCCTCTATGAGAACATTGGGTCAGTTCTATTCAAAGACTCGTCCCTTATGGGAAATTTTCCACTCCCACCTTTGAATGTCGCCACTATAAATATGATATCATCTGTTCACGATCCATGGATTGTTCCCAGTCCTGACCAGCTTGAAAGATTTGGTGACATTATGCCTTTCAGCCCTGCTAAAAAAATGTATCAGAGTATTCTTATGGCTTCTGAGACTACATCTAAAACCAACAACTGATTGGTTTATTCTCTGGACACTTATGCGCAGTCTCCCTGGTTTGGTTCTTTGAAATCCATTGATCCCTTGAATGATACTTTCCCCATCAATGAAATTATCGTGGAGGTAATGTCCCTTGAAGAAACCCTATGGGATGATGGACATCATCATTCCTCTTTTCTCCCGGCCCTAGGTGAAATCTCTGCTTGTCTAGAATCCCATCCTCCGTCTGTACCGAATGGCCCATTTCAGAATCCCATCTTGATTCATGAAGTGTTTTCTAAAGGGAACATGGGGAATATTACTCCAGCCAATCCGATCGACGTCTCTGTCAAACCAGGGATCATCGAGAATGTTCACATTGGTGCATCTTGTTCTCTTGATGAGATCAAGATTTACACCGAGATTTTTTAGGAATTCCCTGATGTCTTCATGTGGTCATATGAAGATATGCCTGGAATTGATCTGAGTATTTTCATGCATGAAATCCCTACCTATATGGACTCGAAGCTCGTTTGCCAGCGGCTTCCTCCTGTGCACCCAAGAAAGGCTACTTCCATAAAGGGTGAAGTTGAAAAACTTCTCAAAGCCAGTTTTATTTATCCCATACCATTGACAGATTAGGTCTCCAATATTGTTCTCGTTACTACAAAACAAGGGACCATCCCGGTTTGTGTTGATTATTATGATATCAATTGAGCGTGTCCTAAGGGTAATTACCCCACTCTCTTTATCAACCAAGTCATTGACAAGTGCGCCGGGAGGGATATTTTTTCCTTTATGGATGGTTTTTCTGGTTATAAACATATCAACATTGCTACAATTGATCAACACAAAACCGCGTTTATTTGTCAATGGGGAACCTTTGCCTACAAAAATATCTCTTTTGGCTTAAATAATTTTGGGGCCACCTTCCAACGAGCTATGTCGTCGATGCTTTTCATGACATCAAGCACATAGTTCAACCATACCTCGACAACATTCCTCCTCATTCCGCAAAACGTCAAGATCACTCGGACCACCTCAGAGCCATCTTTCTTCATTGTCGACAATATAATATCAAGTTGAACCATCATAAGTGTGTATTTTGCATCGAATCTGGTTGACTCTTGGGTATCGTGGTGTCCAAATAAGGCATTGACATTGATCTTCTTAAAGTAGAGGTAATCATCAATTTTCCTCCTCCCTTTTATGTTCGTCAACTACAAAGCTTGCAGGGGAAATCCAATTCCCTCTGTCGCTTCGTACTGAATTATGCGAAGCTTTACAAAAGTTTTACATGCTTATTGAAAAAGGGATTCCTATTTGTTTGGGACGAAATTTCCCAAATTTCTTTTGATGCTATCAAACGATCCCTCATCAGTGCTCCTCTACTACATCCTCTCAACTATCACCGCAATTATTCCATATATTTGGTCATTGTAGATAGCACTATCGATATGGTGCTAGTTCAAGATTATGACAATGGTCAAGAGCATGTAGTGTACTACTTGAGCCGCAATCTCTTTGATGTTGAGACCCTCTATTCTCATGTATAGAAACTCACACTAGAATTTTTCCATGTTGTTCATCATTTTCGTCATTACATTCTCCTACGTAAAACTTTGGTGATTTCTTATTGTAACCCCATGACTTACATTCTCACCCATCAGTTGCTTTGGGGAAAGTACTCGAAATGGATTTTCATCCTTCAAGATTTCGACTTAGAATTCATTGTCGCTAAGTCTAATAAATCTCTTGTCTTTTCCAAGTTGATCTGTGATTTTCCCACCGCGTACGATCCCATTCCTTTTGAAGAGTCGATTCCAGTTGAATCACTCTTTCTCATTAGTACTCTTCATCCATGGTATGGATACATCATCATTTATCTCCAGACCCAAACTTGTCAGCCGGAGCTATCGCACTCTGAGCGATGGCAGATTTATTACTAGTCCCAACCCTACCATATCATTGGAGACACTTTATATCGCATTTTTGTCGACTCTTTCCTCCGTCGATGTTTCACTCTCGAGGAAGCTGAGAAAGTTCTCAATGATTGCCACTCTGGGGCCTGTGGTGATCACATATCCGGTTATGCTACCACCAAAAAAACCTTAACGCAAGATATTTTTGGCTATCTATATTTAAATATTGGATTGTTGCAGTCCAAAAATTCCATGACTGCCAAATATACTCTAGGAAAGAATGCGCCCCACCCTCATCCTTGCACCCATTATGACCATCAGACCATTTGTGAAATGGGGCATAAATTTCATGACCTGTAACCCTAGATCAGATGAGGGGCATGGTTATATTATTGTTGTTGTCGATGATTTCACTAAATGGGCCGAATTGATGCCTATATACGATAATGAAGGTACAACTGCAGCACAATTCATGTTTAATAATATCATAGCTCGGTTCGGTGTCCCAAAAGAGATTTTCACTGATCATGGCTCTCATTTTCGAAATCATAGGATGACAGAGCTCATTTCTCAGTTGGGGTTACATCATAATATCTCCACTCCTTATTATCCATGGGCCAATGGCCAGGTTGAAGTTGTTAACAAATTTTTGGTGATCATGCTTCAGCGAACCATTAGGAAACAAAAACGAGATTGGAATCTCATGCTCTTCTCATCTCTATGGGCTTACCGAGCTTTCGCTAAGACTGTCACTGGATTCACACCTTTCCAATTGGTGTATGTTCTAGAGGCCACACTCTCGATCGAGTGTGAAATTCCTTCTCTGAATCTAGTTGTCGAACTACTTCCTAGTACTTAGCCAGAAGAGGAATGTTTGCTTTATCTTGAGCGTCTCGATGAGACCCGAAGGCTTGTTTCTTTAGTCATTGAAGCATAAAAAAGACGAGTTAAGGCTAAATATGATAAATTTTTCAATCCTCACATTTTCTCTGAGGGTGACTTGGTCTTTCTTTATGAACAAGCCCACGAAAAAATAGGAGTCAAGAAATTTGAACCAATGTGGCACGGGCCCTATATCATTCAACGATTTTTGGAAAGAGGAGCCCATGAGCTGGCAGATTATGAAGGAAACCAATCGGATGAGCCCCAAACTGGGCTCTATCTGAATAATTCTTACACTTGATCATGAGTGTGATGCTTTGTACATTATTTTTGTATTCATTAGTGTGCTTTGACTGGATTTTTGGTGTGATTGTTTTCTTTGCAGGCATGTTTCCTCTGCTCACCTTGTGTTCCACTTGGTTTGCAGATGTCATCGAATCTTTACATCGGTATTGCTTATGGCTATTTTTGTAGCACACAGAACTTGTCTTTTGCAGCATGGGCACTCTTTTCCCCTGATGGTGAGTAGATTAATTTACAAGGTATTTTTTTGGGTCGAATAGCTAACAATATTTCTGAATATAGTGTGGTTATCGAGCTATTATAAAATGCAATTGATCGCGGGATTAGAAATTTGGTTGTTGAATTAGACTCACAACTCATTGTGTTACATTTAAATGGCCATTATTCTATGTGAAATCCTCAAATTTTGCGTATGTATTTGCATGTTCAGTTATTGAAAAGGAATTTTGATTTTGTTACATATCAACATATTCCAAGACATTTAAACACATTAACAGATACATTAGCAAATCATGTATTAGATAGACATTTGTGCAACATGTAAAAACCAATACATCATTACGATACACAAGTAGTCGTAGAAACATGCATATATATATATATATATATATATATATATATATATATATATCGAGTCTTTCAAGTGTGTTACATCAAAATCTCAAAAAATATGTGTTTTGTGACAAAAATGGCTCTCTGAGCCTACATCAGTACAAAAATGTAAAAAAAATGTTGTTATCTGCCCACATGGCGCTTGTGATAGCAGGTGACCACTTGGATCACTCGCCATAATAAGTGACGCAATCTACCTGGAACCCCGACTATATGCATCTGAAAGAGAAGAGGAATATCATCAAAGGTAGTATACTCTGGGATGCCTCTCGTGAGGCCTACCAATTTTTGCTCTATCTCAGCTAATGGGTTAGCTCCGTCCTCGTAGGGAACATCCTCCAATGGGCGAGCTACCCTCCTCGCGATCGGTGACATGCCTAGTGGTCTCTAAGGACCCATATCTGTAAAAACATCAAAATTTTAGATCTCATAATACATGACAAAAACATTCAAAATGAAAAATATGTTAAAAACAATTTTTACTTACATCAGTCCACTATGTGCCTGGAGGAATGTGTCACATATGGATCTCCCCTGAAGTCGATGCTTACATATGCATAATCCTCAACCACAATGAGTTGATGATGCAACCAACTGAAAAAACGTTGTCATGAAATGCATCTGCTGGCCCCCACCCTAACGAGGCATGATCTCACACCACCTCATCAACCTTGGGTTTCTCGGGTCTCGATCATGGATCTCCAACAGTTGATACTAAAACAAATGTAACCTCTTTAGGAAAAAGGTAACAAATATGGACTCGTACCCAAACTATTTCAGTCAACCTATTTCTCACTTGGTCAATTGGCTCTTCATGTTAGCCAATAACCCCTCGCACTAGTTGAACATAATAGGTGCCAGGCATTCCACCGTGTACTGGAATTGGGATTTAGTTACCTCATGCAATTCCTAGGCTCCAACCACTCAAGTCATGCAATGTAAGATTGTGTGCAAGAGAAGAACTCTGATAGAGGATATCTATATATTCCCACTCTCAGTCTTCTTAGCCCTAGGAAAGTGTCTCTGAATAAGCATATTGGTACTCTCACCTCCTGCGCGAGCTCCAGGGAGTTTGATTCTCTCCCCCCTCCTGGATAAACTTGTAATAAAGTAGATGTACATGACATTTAATTCCAGTTCCTGGTCTCCAATTAGTAATATTTGGCGATCTACGTCCCACAATCCAATCAAATACTGAAGCAGCTCCAGTTGAGCTCTCAGCCCTGATGTTTGGAAGAACTTCAGCAATCCGCAATTATGCAATGCATTTACGCAATTTTGGTCTTGGATTTCTTGGTGTTCTTCCACCTCGTGGCCTATTTCTTTCCATTTGATGACCATTTCTGCTGAAATCACCTGCAAAACATGTTCAAATGAAATTTTAGGAGCTTTCATCAAAATAGTTTTCAAAATAATCCATTGTAAATGGGTGTATTTTTCATTTCAAAATCTTCCCCATGGCTAGTGCGATTGTCTGAATTAATTCAGCACTAGCGGCTCACTTCCCTAACGGGTTAAGCACAACCAGTGCAGGTCTGATAGCTCGAACCTTGACTAACCATGGGCGATTTTGAAGTTTGAAATCCTCCCCCCATATCTAAATTTCTAAAGCTAAGCACCTAAAGAATGAAATTAAAATGAAGAGGAGAGTTTGAGCTCTTACCTATAACACTTCTCCAATTTACTCAAAATATAAAGGTGAAAATGAATTTACTTTTTGTCTATTTATTTTTTTTTGAAATTATTTTTTCCATTATTTTATTATTTTTCCTTGATATCGGTGATGTTTTCCATTTTTTGTGTAGTAAAAAGATCTTTACATTGTTGGTGATTATTTTTTATGCAAACGAGTTTTATTTTATATCGTTTTCGGACTCACTAGAAAATAAACAAAAAAGGAATCCCCTTGGAGTCAACTTTCAGCTCTTTTTCTGACTCTCGAAAAATGAAAAGATTGCTGAGTACTTGTCATTTCGAACTCATTAAAGTAAATGAATTGACGTAGTCTCAGTATACGTTTAACCCTTTTTCGAGATGAGATGCACTATTTACGAAAAATGAATACCTTGATAGAACATGGTCAAAAGGTTTTCTCGGGTATTGTTTTCTACCTTTTCAGATTCAAGAGATGATTTACGAAAAGGGACATGATGGATTTTTCTTTTCATTTCTTTTCAAACTCCTTAAACATGAAAAATTTATCAAGTTACCCTTTCGTTGGACTCGTTAAAGGTTAACTGGAAACAAACTTGTCACCATGACGAGACCGAGTTCCTCCTTCCTAGGGCTTGTTAAAATTACTATGATGGATTCATTCAAAGAATGAACTTATACGCTCAACATATGTTATCCTCTTCATGCTGGCTATAAAAAATAAAGAGATAATTATTAGCAATAACGAGGGAAAATTGAAAGTGAATATCCTATGCGTATTTTGGGCAGCTTGTCACTCTTGAAAATCACACTCATCTGAAATTCGTCTCGGGTTGGGGATATCCTTCATTCGTCATTTTGCCTCCGTGGGTTTGGGAATTCTATTTTTCTCCTATCCGATCACAATTTTTTGTCATCATGACCTCTGATCCCATTTGAGTCAAATTCTTCCACACTCCGAAGTCATGTCACCAATATGTTTAAGAGAATTCCTTTTTGTCAAACATCCTTTACTTATCTAACCTCTTCTGTTACAATCCTAGATCACTCCTATCATTTTGAGATACCTGTCGTTTCGTGTCGATGATGTCGGAATCATTATGGCCCTCATCTGATGAATCACTTCCTGTCGACTTCAAATCATTCTCTAGGAAGGTGGTTTAGAAACTTCTTTTCAGTACCTTGGAGCTTGCATGCCTCAATGACAACTTCTTCATGTTCAACGACGGGTTCACATCATTGGCCTTCGATCGAATGATTCTGGAAGTGTTTGACTTCAACACATTTATCCACACTTGTAGATTGTGTTGTTGCACCTTGAGGGCCATCATCATTATTGGTGGTTTCTCTCGTGCTTGTTGACGATTTTCTTTATTGGCCGGTAATCAGTTGGTTTCTACCATGTTTGACGTTGGCACATCTATTCGTGTGGCTAGATTCATACATTGGGTTGATTGAGATTGTGTCTGATTCTGATCTGGGCTAAGGGGAATTATTGAGTATTCATGATTTTATACATGATCCTATCTATATGGGTGGTTGCGTCCATGTCGCAGATCCATTTCTATCATCTCTTTAGACAGATGGTTGTGACCATGCCATGGGTTCATGTGTTATTTGATGCCTAGTGCAGAGTTATGTGGTTAGGCATATTCACACTAGAGATGCCATATATTGTAATATGTTTGATTTGGTAGGTTTCCTGGCAGTGATATAAGTTCTTTTCCTTGGTTCATAAAGCATTTCATTCATCACTCCCCGTTCTGCCTTGGTGATTTAGGGGGCATCTATTACATAGTAATTTGTCACCATACTCACTTCCCATCCCTGATCCTAAAGTGCCTCATGACAAACCCTATGCAATGTTTCCACCATGGAAAAATATGTAAAGACATCCCCTGAAGACTCAAAGAAAACTTTAAGAGAGTGGAGTCAAACCAGTTGTTGAAGGCGTATTTTCTAAGTCAAGTCTGATGGCGAAGATTACTTGGTCAAAACCATATTTTGTTGGGTTAGCGCATTTTCTAGTTTCATGCCCGCACTGATGTCAGGTTGAAAATTCTGGCTTAGCGCTGCCAGCACCATTATTTCTTGGAAAACAGCATTGATCCCTTTCTGACAGTGTTTCCTCAAATGGAGGAGAAGCTTTGACCTCTATAAGTTCTAAGGTGGCGAGTTGGTTGTTAAAATAGTGGTGATAGAGTCAAGCACTCTGATTTTGGAGCTTTGATCTCATCCATGGGGGCCTATCCCTTATAAAGTGGGTCTTCCTCCTCCTTTCATGGGCTCCCAACCTCTTCTCCCTTCATATAAATTGGTCTGCATGCTTCCACTACTCGTTGGTCATTATTGGGATGGTCTAAACTCGCATTCCCTTCACATTCTTGCACTGTGATAATGCCTAAGTTGTTCGGGAGAATGAATGCTTTACAGCATCGGTGAAGGACTTGGATTTTCACCAAAGGGAGGCCTCCGACATCAAGGCCTGGGTTGTAAGCTCTCTCTTTTATATTCATTAATAAAACATACGATGCTTGTTTTCTATATTTGTCTAATCATTTATGCAAATATTCTGGTACTCCTTGATCTGCTAAATAGCTAATGTTTAATGATTATTATGTATTGGATTACGTTTGTTGTTGCCTCTTGAATATCCAGCAAGGAATGAGCCTAAAAGGATCGTGGATCAAGGTCATCATCAATGAGTTCAAACATAGCATCAGGAAAAGGTACCTTTATCTCCTTCCTTGTCACAATTTGAATATTAGCTAAGAAAGCTTTGCATTAGAAAGTATCTCATGTTTCTAGACCCACTCTAAGGCTATAGAGATCGCCTATGTCCATAGAAGGGATTTATCTTCACAAAAACCATAGTAATTTGGGGCTTTATCCTGGCTCGGCGGGCTTATATCGTGGCTTTATGTTTTGCAATAAGCTTTGGTGGAAACACTGTGTGGCCAATTGTTATTTCCAAGGCCCACTCTAAAGGAGTTAATCTATCTTGGTTCGGTGTTTTACCTCATGGCCTCCTCTCTAACACTTTCCACCTCCCAAGACTGAGATCAATATGGCAATGGACGATGATTTTCTTTGTCTCTCATCCCCATTAATTGATGGATCTCGCTCCTCGGTGGTTTATCACCTTCCACAATTGGCATGCCCTTACCGATGTCCTGAGACCAAGATGGAAGTTGATGGGAAAAAGGGGGGACGATTTCATTAACTAGCATATTTCCTAAAAGGTCTTGGATCAACCTGCGAGGGGGGGGGTTCTTCGTACTTTAAGAAATGCATGAGAGATAAAGAGCCAATATGGACACAGAAATAGATCAAAAAAAGGTTTATCTGGCTAATTGATCATACACATTGTAACCACTTAGATAGCCCCAAGTTCTAATGAATGAATTAGTTAGAAAAAGGTTGTTCTCTCTCCCATTTGTTCACATAGAAATTTCAAATGTTTCAATAGCGATTACGCAAAGGAAACACAAGCCACTTTTAGCATAGGTTAGAGGAACAATTTTACAATCATTACGAGAGTTATACACACACCCCAATTTCTGGAACTCTTCCAAGCACAAGAAATCCAATTTCCCAAATTATTTATCGGAGATGATGTGGAAGTTGGATAAGTATAAAGTAATGTCAAGAGACGTATGGATAACTGGCTATCTCGTGAATATAATCTCGGAATAAATGAAAGGAGAATCTTGCTAAATCTTCGAAGAGAGAACGTTCTGAGACGGGAATTGTAACGAAACAATAGTTTGTCTCGGAATAATTAGATTTCGCGAGATTTTGGTGGAGTCGCTTTGAGAAATTTCCGAGACTCAATTTGTTGAGATGACGTAGGCACCTGGAGGAAAGAAAGACGTATTATCATATTATATATAGAATTAAGTTCTAATATTGTATCAGATGCATTGGTTTTTTGAACATGATCAGCTACAATGTTTTTAGGCATTATGCCTCATTTAGTTATAAGGTTTATTTATATTTCAAGTCTTAGTCACGATGATTATTTAGCTATAAAGAGATTAATAATAATTTTGAATGACTTTTGGGTCTTTTAAACGGATTATAATTTTAAGAGAAGAACGAAAGGAATAAAATAAAAGTTTGAAGGTGATTATTTTTTATTTTTATTAAATACAAAGCGAGGGGTTGTTGTTTTGTTACAACAGAGGGTTAACCATAACAATGTTTTTTGGATTATAAATGTGGCTATTAAATTTGAATATATAAGTATATTCAACTTAATTATTATAATAAATGAGAGCAGTGATATTGTATTTTTTTTTATTGATATAAGGATTTTGTCTTGTAGACATGTGTAAATATCTAATTTTTTACTAAAATCATTTTTGACAATTTCATGTTTAGAGTCATATTATCTATATTTTAAATATATGAATCTTAAATAAAGATTAAGATCTTGAGGCATTT
The DNA here is from genome assembly GCA_034641835.2 of Pinus albicaulis. Classification (NCBI taxonomy): domain Eukaryota; kingdom Viridiplantae; phylum Streptophyta; class Pinopsida; order Pinales; family Pinaceae; genus Pinus; species Pinus albicaulis. The sequence continues at coordinate 59,474 of JAXQQM020073306.1, read as the reverse complement.
GTAGTTGTGGATTATTGTTTTAGGTATACTAATAACTACAGGCTTTTATTTAAATCACTTTCAGTTTCTCTTTTTGCTAAAGTTTTTTATCATATGCACAATCGGTTTTTGCATAGTGAGCCATATTCCTTCAATAATTGCAACATGACTTTCAAGTTTTTTTTCCTATAGTAATTTTTTTATCACTTGTGTTAGATTCAAACATGTCTAGTGGTGTTCTTTCTCGATAATTCTTGTTTAAAGAACTATGTCAAAGCATGTAAGTAAAAGATTTATTTTAAATATGGTTGCTTCAGGAATAGAACCTTTGATTTAATGTAAATAAACCCTTTGTTTCTAAAGTATAATCAGATTGTTGAGATTCAACAATAACAATATAATAATGTTGAAAGATGTTGATAGAAGACTTAAGATAATATTAGACAACACACATATTCATTGTGAATAGTGATTTTATTTAACAAGGATAGGAATCATGTGGAAAATTCTTCAACAACTCAAATATTAGTACAGCTATGAATTTTCTAGAAGGAAACAATATATAAATGCAAAGGAACTAATTCAAACAAATTGTTCATTTAGTTTACTCAGTGTCAAAAATAACTTTGCCAAGGTATTTAACAGTGGCTAATCCTTAGTCAAACCTCTCTAATTAAATGTACGAAGAAAAGACTATGTAAGACAAGAAATAACTCATATATGAAGCAACATTGTTATGAGCTTAAACCAACAATCCTTGATTAAAGTTTGAAATATCGAGATATTAATTACAAAAGGTGTCAATGCCTTTGATTCCAAAATCAACCTTTATGATATTCAAATTTACAATATTTATAGAGTCTCACAATACTTGATCTCTACATTATTTAAGGAAATACATTGGTCAAAAATAACAACTCAATCTTGCTTGAAAATCTTCAGCCTGAAAGTCTAATGTAACTTTGACTCTTGAATTCATCCCAAAAAAATGGATCTTTCTTGATTTTGTGCCTGAACATAGCATGTTCAACGGGATTTTGTTTTTGTAGTTAAGATATCTATGGTATAATACCAATGAGCTTATCTCGATATTCTCCAAGTGGATAGGTAAAAGAAATTAACTTTCTATATGCTTCATCCAATTCAGTGTACTTTTGAAAAGTTGGTTTGACTATGAAAAGATACTTGATTTCATAACATAAAAATATATCATCATATAATTTCTCAAGAAAAGTTTGGCCACTTAAAGTTATTGTCAAGCCAATAAAGTTTGATTTATCATTTGCACATTTATTTAGTAACTTCTAATATTCGTTTTTGGAAAAAAAAAATTACCTTGTGAATTTTTGAATGATGGTAATCCTCTTTGTTGTAGAAGATTGAGTTTCCTTTTAAATATATCAACCTGATTCTGTATGAATCCACATGTATCTTTCACTTGTCTTAAAAAAATTCTTTTAGTTAGAACTCTTTTGGTTTCATTGATTACTAGAGTTCTATCGTAAGTACCAATTTCTTCAAGCTCTAATTTTGTTCTTATATTCAATAATCGTATAATCTTTCCAGCTAGAACTAGTTTATTACCCAATTCTCTTTCAATTTCCTACACAAGTTTTTAGAAAATTCTAATAATTCTTTTCCCTCAACAATAAGTTCAATTGATGGCAAAAATTCAAATATTGAAGACATAATATACATCCATATTATAGCCTTAGCTTGAATTAACCATGGGTGCTATTAGATTGACTATTATGCCATTCAATTTGTTTCTTCAAGATAACATTTTTTGGTGTTGATAATTAGGAAATTATCTTTCTTCAGTGCATCTTGTTGAGACTTGTTCAACACTTTTTTAATTCATTGATCTCTTGATTTTTCAGAGAAATAGATGAAAGAGCTTGAACTAATTTCTCTGATGAATCTTTGTCTACTATACTTTCTTAAGATGATGGAAAAATTATATTTTCTTGTTGATTTATTTCTTTAGGTCAATGTTTTACTTGTGATTCAAGATTGTCCATCAATTTTTTTTCTCAATTATAATTGAAAGGAGCAATTCCTCCTCCCTTTGAATTTGTTCAATCTCATGTGTTTGATGATTCTTAGTTACTGCCATTTTAAGATTTTTTTGAAGTGATTGTATATCAGTGTTCCTATTTTTTAATTAGCTCCTGAACAACATTAGGATCATTGGGATCAGTGCCGAATCTGATAACTATGTCTTCTAAGGATTTTATTATTGTCACTCCTCGACTAGAGAAGACATTCTTTCCCTCTTCAATTCATAAATCATTTTGTTCAATGAAATTTGTAGATTAGAAAGGTTGATGGTTGAACGGGCTAAAGTAGAATATATCATCTCTCTTGTTTGCAACTTGAGCTTTATGTTCTAAGAATTCTAATGCGAATTGGCCTTTTAAAATGTTGAAAATGGAACCAAGAAAGATTCTAATTTACTTTTCCCTTGAATTAAATTAGAATAAAATTGTAATTCCACATCACATGACAAATTGTACAAGTTAACTAATTTAGTTTGACTCAGTTGGTTTAGTTAATTCAAGTTGAGGGTCTAACTTGAGTCATGTAGAGTGGTTCCCACTTTTTAGGAGCCCTACTTGAGTTTATTTTGAGTTATAATGAATTAACTTAGTTTATTTGAGTTAAAGTCATTTTAACTAGTTCCAAATGTTGGAGGAACAAGTGAAAGGTCAAAGTGTCGAACTTGAAATTGAACCACATGCAGTGATAAATTAGACAACTGATAAATTAGCCATAAATAACTCATACATTTCATATCAGAGAAAGACCGAGTTGATATTGGATTTCAAGGGAAGTATATTATCAATTGTATAATCATCCAAATTGTACAAGTGGTGCATGCAGTCAAAGGAAGGCCTATGACGGATTGCGCAATATTGGATGGGGATTTCCCTAATTAATAGGCGCTAATTACCCAAGGAAACAATGCAAAGAAATAGGGACTTGGGCAAGCCAAAATTTGGTTAAGTATTGGCCTAGGTTTGTTTAGGAAGCAATGAGATAGATAGAGATAATGCAGAGGTTTCTCAGGCTTGAGAAAAGCATTGTAATTTTCTCATATTTTCTAACTAATGCAATATACAAATAGCAGGGTTTTTAGTCATGGATTTCCCTGGGAAATAATTGTGCAATGTGTGATTTAAATTCTTTCTCTTGTATTCTTTGTGATTTCATGATCGTTTATTGGTTTCCGCAATTGGTAAAATAGATTCAAGTCTATTGTTTTAGCATATTACAAATAGCAGTTTGAATCTACGTGGATTTTATGCATGGTATTAGAACTGAAATCACTATAGAAGAGAAGAATATGAGTTTGTACTTGTAGGAGGAACAAGTTTTGTAGATTTATTCTCTAGAGTTAAGCGACGGGATCAGGATGACATTCTATGGTCTGAGGCTCGAGTATGCCTTTGAGGGTAGCTCGAATTACATTTCCTGGAGAGACCATATGGAAGAATTCTTGGAGGAAAAGATATTGAAGGAGCTCATTGAGAAGGACATCCTGAAACCGGCTCCAGCTGATTCACAGGCTCTATCACAGTGGAAGAAATGTGTTGCAAAGGCGAGAAGGATTTTACTAGAAGGTGTTTGAGATCATATTGCCTCGGACCTCCATGTAAAGGAAACTCCATCTGTAATGTGGAAGGCCTTAACATATTTGTTTTAGAACAAAAATGACCACAGGAAGCTAGCACTGAAGGACAAGCTCAAGAAAATCAAGATGGAGAAGGGTGACACAATACTAAAGTACTTGACCAAGTTTACCCAATGTCGGGATGAGCTTGGAAGTGTTGGTCTTACAGTTGTCGAAGATGATCTTGTGAGCCTAGCACTTCTAGGCCTTCCCAAGAGCTGGCATAGCTACCAGGATTCGGTAAATGGGAGGGAGAAACTACCAGAGTGGTAGTGTTTGTGGTGCAACTTGGTGCAAGAAGAGATTCGGTGGAACACTAGAGATGGATCCTCATCAAGGCATGATGATGAGGAAAATTGTGCCTTGGATGGAAAGGAAAGGAAAGGAAAGAAAAAAGAGCCAGGTCTCCCGAAAGATGAAATGTTTTCACTATCATGGTAGGACACTATGCCACGGAAGTGTATGCAAGAAGGCTAGAGAAAGAAGCCCTTAGGAGGAGGCGGGTGAAGGCAAGGTGATGGAGCTTAGTGAAATGAAGTCGCCTTCACTAAGTGGGCCCGCAGGCGAATTCTGGCGCAAAGTCTATTTTTAGACTATGTCTATTTTTATACATATGGAGCATGGTTCGGGGATTCCAGTTTGAGATTCTTGGAGCATTGGTCATGTTGGTAAAAATAGATGAGACTCTATTTTTTAGGTCGAAGAGGTCGAAGGCTATTTTTAGACTGCCTCTCCTAAAAATATGGAAGTCAAATATTATTTACCCTTAATAATATTTGGACTCTAAACAGCAGTTTACTCTCTTGGAGCACTTCAATTCGAGCTACAGAAGTGGCTCATGCATCTGACAGAGGAATTACGCTATTCCCAAGGGTTTGATGGCATCATGCATGGTTGACTTCAGTTAGGACTTCAGTGGCAGAAGTTTGGTGGAGTTAATGAGATAGCTAGTGGAGTTGTGTTCTGTTTATTTTAGTTGAACTAGTTGAGATTAGTTTAACTAGCTAATCAATTAGTTATGAGTGGAGTGAATTAAATATTATTTAATTCATTAATTAGTAACTCATTATTCAACTCAAGAACATATCAGTTCACTACAGTGTATGATCAGTTCAGTGGAGACCAGTGAAAGAGGTAGATGAAAGGGTGGAGTTAGCTATCAGTGGCGACATCAGTTGTGCATGAGATTTGCACCACACTTGGAGGAATTGCTCATGATGATTGCACTGTCAAGCCAAGGATATTCGAACCTTGGATCTCTATATAGACAGGCCTGGATTGCGCAATAGAAGCAAGGCAATTGGCGGTGAGTTTTGAACCAGTAACCTGTTCAAAACCAAGCTAGTTTGTGTGTAACTTTATGAGAAAGTACTGAGTACTTGTGAGGAGTATTGTACTGAGTTGTTACATGATTTCTCCATTATAATATACACAATAGCTGCGGGGTTTTCAGCTATAAGCTTTCCCCATACATACTGTGTTAATGTGTATGATGATTTGATGTGTTATCGCTTGTTTTATTTCCGCATGTTTGATGATCTGAGTGGAAGAGATTATGTGTTACATATAAATTTGAATTGTATGTGATCAGGATAGTCTCGGTGGATAATTAATCATTATTCAGCAAATTTCTACATGGTATCGGAGCTATTGAAGCAGAGATTGATCATCACGGTGATTACAAACTTATTTCGGTAGACAGAGTCTGCATGCGGGCCAGGTAGCCTCCGGATTCATCTTTCTTCGGAAAGTGAAAGGTCTAGTAAATGCCCCTTGCAGTCAATCTCTGTGCTAGAAATAATTTTTTCTCACAGATCTAGAGCGGCTGAGCTTTGAGGTGGAATTCGAAATTTTGCAGCAGTTTTGTTTTCTTTGGTGCCGGTGTTGAAAATGTCTTTCAACGGTTTGCGACTCGAATATGCTCTTGAAGGCGGTTTGAATTATGTTGCATGGAAGGATCACATGGAGGCAATATTAGAAGATAATGGTCGCAAGGGAGTTCGTAGATACGGATGTCCAAAATCCCATCGATCCTGCTGAAGTCGAAGCATGGCAAAAGAAGATGGCGAAGTGTCGAAGGATCTGTTGGAGGGCGTCAAGGATCATATTGTATCTAGCTACGCATGGAAAGGCCACTCCATATTTAATGTGGAAAGCTTTGACGGATCTATTCCGAGTAAGAGTGACCAAAAGGAAGTGGCGCTCAAATATAAGCTCGGGGAACATCAAGATGGAGAAGGGCGACAGAGTATCTCCAAATACCCTCACGAAGTTCACTCAGCCCGAGAGATGAGTTGGGAAGTGTGGGGGGTGACTATCGAAGACGAGGACATGGTCGACCTAGCTCTCCTTGGTCTTCCGAAGGCTTGGCACTCATATCAAGATAGTGTCAATGGTTAGGAGAGAAGCTTCCGAGATGGGAGCGCCTTTGGGCGGATCTCATGCGAGGAGGAGATAAGGAGGAATACTCGAGATGGATCTTCATCAAAGGGAGTCGATGAAGAAAACTCGCGCTTTGGTTGCCAAAGCAAAGAAGCAGAAGGGTAAGAAAACCTCTCATTTTGGTGCAAAGGGCAAGAAGCGGGGATATGGTGAAAGTGAAGTGTTTTTCATCTTGCCATGATCACGGACATTATGCTACCAATTGTCCAAAGAAGAAGAAGAACAAGCAAGTGGGAAGATCTGCTGAGATGGGAGAAGCTTTGGCTTCACTGAGTTTGAGCTTGACTTTTCACCGATTGCATGCTTGGTTTCAAGTGTGATGGGATCGGTGTGGTTCTTGGACAAGGGTGCGTCATTTCATATGACGGGAGATCGGGATTTGTTCTCGGATCCGGAGGACAAAGATTTGGGTGTGCACATCGAGATGGGCGATGATGGTAGATACGGTCACGACCGGGTATCGATACCATATCCTTTCGTGAGGAGTACTGTAAACCCTTTGTATTGAAGGATGTCATGCATGTACCTGGATTGAAGAAGAAGACTTGATCTCTATGCCGATGATGGAGGATAAGGGGTATGATGTGGTCTTCGATGAAGGAAAAGCCTTCTGCGCGAGTAAGGCACTGCGAGAGACCCGGAAGATAGGGGTTTGAACCAAGAACCTTTATCGATGTGGGTAGATGGGTCTGCGAGCTATGGCATGCAAAGCGGGAGAAGTGGTGAGCCGGGATGATGAGGTGACGTGGCGCGCGCAGGAGATTGGGCCACCTTCACCATGGAGCTTTGAAGATCCTGCAGAGATTTCATCTTGGGCTTCCTAAGGGCACCCTTGCGCGATCGAGATCGGTGCAAGGGGTCATGCTACTTAGGGAAGTATGTGAAAGCCACCTTTCACGAGAAGGATAGTCGCGCCACGACGATCCTTGAGAGAGTTCATACGAGACGGTGTGGTCCTTTCTCGGTTGCTTCGATAGCAAAGCACAATTATTATGTGATCTTTGTTGATGATTTCTCTCGAAAGTGCTTTGGATCTTCTTCATGCGAGAAGAAGAGCGATACATTCGCAAAGTTATGTGAGTTTAAAGCACTGGTCGAGAAGGAGTCGGGAAGAAGGTGATTGCTCTAAGGAGTGATAACGGTGGTGAATTCATCTCGGCTGAATTCAAGGAGTTCTGACGTAGAAGGGATTCGGAGAGAGCTCATCGCACCCCATAACCCACAACAGAACGGGGTGGGCGAGCGGAAGAACGAACGATCGTGGGTCATTTGCACGGGAAATGTTGCATGATCGAGGGCCTACCCCTTCACTTGTGGGCTGAGGCATGCAATATAGCGAGTATCTGCAGAACCGTTGTCCTCACAAGGTTCTTGGCATGAGTACATCGGAGGAGGCTTATTACGGCAAGAGGCCCGATATTTCCCATTTGCGGATCTTTGGTTCTCCTGTCTACATGCATGTGACGAAGGATGCGAGAAGGAAAAGTCTGGATCCAACTCGCTGAGGTTGGAATATTTGTGGGAGTACATGCTGATACACCTCACAACTACGGGTGTATTTGTCAGACGATCGAAAGACTGTTGTGCGACGGGATATAAAATTTCAGAGGAGAAAGCCATGCGGTGTTCGCTTGAGAGGGAGCTACACTTGCATGCGGATGAGGAGTCTGTTAGTTCCTAATGAGGAGCTTTCGGATGTGGATCAGCCACAGAGGAAGTTGAGGAGGTGGAAGAAACCACCCATGTAGCGCCAACCATCGAGAGGCGCATGTGCACTACGGAAGCTGAGCGGTCGGCTCGGGATGCGGAGAAGGTTGTAGGACCACCCTACAGACACATAGCAGACAAGAGACAGACACCGGATCGGTACATTGGATACATGGCTCTTGTGAGTCGGTTGTGTCGTGACTGGGAGCCATCCTATTTTGAGGAAGCGCGTGGAGGAACCCGCATGGGTTGATGCCATGATCGAGGAATATGATTCGATCGTCGAGAACGGTGCATGGGAGATTGTCCCAAGACCGGTTGGGAAATCGGTGGTGGGTTCGCGATGGATCTACAAGGTGAAGCCGGTCGACGGGGAGTGTGGAGAAGTACAAGGCGAGATTTGTCGCCCGTGGCTTTCTCACGGATCGAGGGGATTGACTATGAGGAGACCTTTGCACTGTCGCAAGGTACTCTTCCATACGGATGATCCTTGCTCTCTCAACGCAGATGGAGTGGCACATTCATCGGATGGATGTGAAGGCTTGTGTTCCTCAACGGAGTTATTGAGGAGGAGGGTGTACATAGAGTAGCCCGAAGTTTTTGAGATCTTCGAGCAATGAGTCGCATGTGTGCTGACTCAAGAGAGCACCTTGTACGGGCTGAAGCAAGCACCTCGTGCTTGGTACACTCGGATAGACGAGCTACTTCACCGAGCTTGGATTCTCCAAGAGTGAGGCGGATCCTAACACTGTACGGGTTGTGGTAGAGGGGAAGGCCGTGATCATCGTACTTGTATGTAGATGATCTGATTTTTGACCGGCGATGAAGCGATTGATACTTTCATGCAAGGAGGATCTTGCACGAGAGTTTGAGATGAAGGACTTGGGCATCCTTCATTATTTCTCGGGATTGGAGATTTGACGAGCGCGAGCGAGGATCGTTTGTTTCTCGGGGCAAGTATGCTAGGGAGATTCTGGAGAGGTTCAACATGCGAAAGTTTGGAAGCCTGTTGACACTCCTCTTCTTGGTGGTTGGAGGAAGGAGGATGCTACTTCAACGGAGGTAGTGGATGCCACTTGTCTATCGACGATTGGTGGGGTCGCTTATGTATCTGGGTCAATACACGACCCGATATATGCTATGCAATTAACCCGACTTTGCGCAAGCTATGGTTAAGCCTACCAAGCTCTTTTGGAAGGCGAGGAAGGCATGTATTGCGCTATATCAGAGGCACATCGGGATATGGTCTATGGTACAGACAGGAGGATGGAGTGAAGCTTTCACAGCTTCAGCAGTACGGGTGGGGCGGGGAGCCACGGACTGAAGAGCCTGCAGAGTTTTCAACATTGGATATATTGATTTACCGTATAGCGGGGAAGCGAGATCACAATGGCACTCGGTTAATGAAGTAGAGTACATGGCGGCTAAGCTTGGGCCCATGCGAGGCTATTTGGATGAGGAAGAAGATCCTCGCGGGATTGTTCGGGTTGCATTTGGAGCCTACGGTGATCCTCTCTTGTGATAACTTGATTGGCTAAACTCAGCCAATCCGATTATTTCATGATAGATCCAAACACATTGACATCAAGTACCATCATATCAGAGATTGTGTTCAGCAGAGAATCATAATGCTTTCATATGTTCCCACGGAGGATCGGGATGTCGACATCCTGACGAAGGCGCTCACCAGGAGCAAGTTCAAATTCCACAGAGGCGGGATAGGGGTTGCAGATAATCCATATCTTGCTGAGAGAGAGTGTTGAAAATGCAGCAAGATGATGGAGCTTAGTGAAATGAAGTCGCCTTCACTAAGTGGGCCCGCAGGCAAATTCTGGCGCAAAGTCTATTTTTAGACTATGTCTATTTTTAGACATATGGAGCATTGTCCAGGGGTTGCAGTATGTTATTCTTGGAGTATTGGTCATGTTGGTAAAAATAGATGGACCTCTATTTTTAGACATATAGGTCGAAGTCTATTTTTAGACTGCCTATCCTAAAAATAGAAAAGTCAAATATTATTTACCCTTATTAATATTTGGACTCTAAACTTCAGTTTACTCTCTTGGAGCACTTCAGTTTGAGCTACAGAAGTGGCTCATGCATCTGACAGAGGAATTACGCTATTCCTAGGGGTTTGGTGAGCTCATGCATGGTTGACTTCAGTTAGGACTTCAGTGGCAGAAGTTTGGTGGAGTTAATGAGACAACTAGTGGAGTTGTGTTCGGTTTAACTTAGTTGAACTAGTTGAGATTAGTTTAACTAGCTAATCAATTAGTTATGAGTGGAGTGAATTAAATATTATTTAATTCATTAATTAGTAACTCATTATTCAACTCAAGAACACATCGGTTCACTACAGTGCATGATCAGTTCAGTGGAGACCAGTGAAAGAGGTAGATGAAAGGGTGGAGTTAGCTATCAGTGGCGACATCAGTTGTGCATGCGATTTGCACCACACTTGGAGGAATTTCCCATGATGATTGCGCTTTCAAGCCAAGGAGATTCAAACCTTGGATCTCTATATAGACAGGCCTGGATTGTGCAATAGAGGCAAGGAAATTGGCGGTGAGTTTTGAACCAGTAACCTGTTCAAAACTGAGCTAGATTGTGTGTAACTTTATGAGAAAGTACTGAGTACTTGTGAGGAGTATTGTACTGAGTTTGTTACATGATTTCTCCATTATAATATACACAATATCTGCGGGGTTTTCAGCTATAAGATTTCCCCATACATACTGTGTTAATGTGTATGATGAATTGATGTGCTATCTCTTGTTTTATTTCCACATGTTTGATGATCTGAGTGGAAGAGATTATGTGTTGCATATAAATTCGAATTGTATGTGATCATGATAGTCTCGGTGGATAATTAATCATTATTCAGCAAATTTCTATAGCATTTGTGGTATGACTTGGTGCAAGAAGAGATTCAACGAAACACCAGAGATGGATCATCATCAAAACATGATGAGGAGGAGAATTGTGCCTTGGCTGGAAAGGAAAATAAAGGAAAGAAGAATGAATTATAGAAGATATAATTTTTTCACTATCATGAGCTGGGACACTATGCCACAAAGTGTATGCACAAGAAGGCTAGCAAGAAGCCTTTAGGAGGAAAGGCAGGTGAAGCACTTGCTTCATAATTCAAGTTGGATTTTACCCTCATCGTATGCATGGTGCCATTGGTGATGGGTAGTGTGTGGTACCTAGATAGTGGAGCCTCATTCCATATGACCGGAAACTAAGAGTTATTCAAAAACCTCGAGGAGAAGGATCTCCAAATGCACATCAAGATAGCACCACCAGCATCAATATTGTTACTTTTCAGAGGGATTTTGGTTCTCCTCTCACATTAAAATATGTCATGTATGTTCATGGGTTGAAGAAGAACTTAATTTCAGTTGTTATGTTGGAATACCATCGCTACGATGTAAGTTTTAGCAAATGAAAGGCATTCCTTCATCACATAGCCATGGGACAAGTGAAGAATATCGGGGTTCGGGTAAAGAACCTCTACAAATTGGATGTAGAATATTATTTTGTGTTGATCACAAAAGAAGAGAAGGTGGAGATTCAAGACATTGGTGAATTATGGCATAGAAGATTGGGCCATCTTCACCACGGATCTTTGAAGATCATGCAACATATTTATACAAGCCTTCCCAAGTGTGCACTTGACCATTGTGATACATGCAAAGGGTGTACATTGGGGAAGTACACAAAATCCACCTTTCATGGTAAATACAGTCGAGCGCAAGCGATCCTTGAAAGAGTTCACTCAGATGTATATGGACCATTCTCGACAACATCCATGACCAAGCACAGGTATTATGTGATTTTTGTACATGATTTTTCACACAAGTGTTGGATATTCTTCATGCAGAATAAATACCAGACGTTCTCAAAAAATTTTGAGTTCAAAGCACTTGTTGAAAAATACATAGGCAAGAAAGTGAAGGCTCTCAAGAGTGACAACTATGGAGAATATGTGTCGAATTAATTTAATAACTTATGTGCATCAAAAGGAATTCGATGGGATTTAATAGCACCCCATAACCCACAACAGCATGGGTTTGCATAAATAAAGAACAGAGGCATTTTGGGATCTGCATGGGAAATGTTACATGATTAGGGCATACCATTGCATCTGTCGGCTGAAGCATGCAACACCGTTATATATGTGCAGAATAGGATTCCTCATCAAATTCTTGGGATGACTATACCAGAGGAAGCCTTTTCCAGTAAGAAACCAGATGTGGTGCACTTTAGAATCATTGGTTCATCGGTTTACTGTCATGTTTCCGAGGATGCACAGAAAAAGCTAGAACCAACAGCTGAGTTGGGAATATTTGTGGGGTACATTGATATACCTCACAACTCTCGGGTGTACCTTCCATCTCACAGGATGATAGTGGTTCATAGAGATGTAGAATTCGATGAACAGAAGGCCATGTGAATTTTCCTTGAGAGTGAGCTTCATATGCATGCAGATGAGGAGCTTTTAGCTCCAAAGGGAGAACCTCATATTGATGTGGACCAGCCAAATGCAAAGGAGCACAGAGTGGAAGCACCCACTCATGAAGAGACATCTAGAGATGGAAGGAAGGCACTAGAGAGGTTGACAGGTTGATGCATGATGCTATAGAGAATGTGGGAGCACACACATCACAACATAGGCAGAGAAGGTCCCCAAATCAATACACTGGCTACATGGATCTTATGAGCGAGATTGCAGAGATTGATTCATCCTCATTTGAGGAAGAATTGTAACAACTAGTATGGTTTTTTCCATCATAGAGAGTATGACTCCATTATTAGGAATATTGCATGGGAATTTTTCCCAAGACCGGAGGACAAGTCAGTTGTAGGATCCAGGTGGATCTACAAGGTGAAGCAAGTAGCAGATGGGAGTGTCGAGAAACACAAGGCTAGATTTGTGGCTAAGGGGTTCTCTCAGGGGTATGGAATATATTACGAGGATACCTTTGCTCCAGTAGAAAGGTAGATCTATTCTATCACTTTCAGCGCAGATGGGATGGAAAATACATCAAATGGATATAAATGCATATTTCCTCAACAAAGTGATTGAGGAAGAGGTGTACATAGAGTAGCCGGAAAGATTTGAGACATTTGACAAAGAGTCGCATGTGTGCAAACTCAAGTGAGCGATGTATGGACTAAAACAAGCACCTCGTGCTTCATACACCAGGATCGACAGTTATTTCACCGAGTTGGGTTTCACCAAAAGTGAAGTAGATGTGAACCTTTACAAGATTGTGGTTGAAGGTAAATTATTGATTATAGTATTATATGTCGATGATTATTCTAACAGGTTATGAGAAGTTGATAAAAACTTGCAAATAATATTTGGCAAGATAATTCAAGATGAAATACATGGGGCTCTTGCATTATTTCCTTGGTTTGGGAATTTGGAAAAGAGATGGGGAACTGCTTGTCTCTCATGGAATGTATGCCAATGAGATATTGAAGAAGCTTCACATGGAGAGAAAAAAATTCATGGAGACTCCTCTAGCAGGGAATTGGAGGAAGGAAGATGCTACTTCAGGTGAAGTGGTAGATGCTACCATTTATAGGCAGCTTATGGGTCCACTTATCTACTTAGTGAATACACAACCGGAAATTTGTTATGCGGTTAACTAGCTTAGTCAAGCAATGATTAAGTCAACCAAGATCTATTGGAAAGCAATAAAACATGTGTTGAGATATCTCAAAGGCACCGCAAATTTTGGTCTTTGGTACAGACGGACAGAGGGGGTGAAGCTTCAAGGCTTCAAAAATGCAGATTGGGCAAGGAGTCCATTTGAAAGGAAGAGAACATTAGGAAGAATCTTCAGTATTGGTTCAACAACAGTTTACTCATATAGTAGGAAGCATAGATCAGTTGCACTCAGTTCAGTAGAAGCATAGTTCATGGTTTTTAGTCAAGCAGCTTGTGAGGCTATGTGGATGAGGAAGATCCTTATTGGGTTTTTTGGTCAATAGATGGATCCTACAGTAATTTTCTGTGACAAACAGAATTGCATCAAACTCTCAGTTAATCCATTTTTTCATGATAGGTCCAAGCATATCGAAATTCGGTATCACCATCTCAGAGATTGTGTGCAGATATGAATCATGATGCTAGAGTACATTCCTACAGAGGAACAGGATGCAGACATCTTGACGAAGGCACTGTCAAGAGGAAATTTCGAGTTCCATAGAGGTAGGATCAAGGTATTAGATAATCCCTTTCTTACTGAGAGTGAGTGTTGAAAATGGCACCAAGAAATATTATAATTTAATTTTTTCTTGAATTAAATTAGAATAAAATTGGAATTCCACATCACATGCCAACTTGTACGAGTTAAGTAAGTTAGCTTGAATTAGTTGGTTCAGTTAATTCAATTTGAGGCTCTAACTTGAGTCATGTAGAGTGGTTCCTAGTTTTTAGGAGCCCTGGTTGATTTTATTTTCAATTGTAATTAATTAACTCAGTTTATCTAAGTTAAAGTCAATTTAACTAGTTCCAATTGTTGGAGGAACTAATGAGAGGTCAAAGTGTGGAACTTGAACTTGAACCACATGCAGTGACTAATCAAATAACTGATAAATCACCCATAAATAACTCATGCATGTCAAATCAGAGAAAGACCCAGTTGAGATTGGAGTTCAAGGGAAATGTACTATCAGTTGTATAATCATCCAAATTGTACAGGTGGTGCATGCAGTCGGAGAAAGGCCCTAGATGTATTGTGAAATTTAGATTGAGAATTTTCCTAATTAATGGGGGCTAATTACTCAAGGAAACAACGCAAGAAATTAGGGATCCAGAGAGGAATAAAATTGGTTAAGTATTGGCCTAGGGTTGTCTAGGAAGCAATGAGACAGATAGAGATAGTGCAGAGGTTTCTCGGGCTTGAGCAAAGCATTGTAATCTTCTCATATTTTCTGACTAATGCAATATATAGATAGCAGGGATTTTATTTGTGGCTTTCCCCAGGATATCATTGTGTAATGTGTGATTGAAATTCTTTCTCTTGTATGCTTTGTGATTTTGTGATCCTTTAAATTGGTTTCCGCAATTGGTAGTGTATATTCAAGTCTATTGTTTTAGCAAATTATAATATCCATTTGAATCTACAAGTAATTCTACATAAAATATCCAAAGCAAAAGAAATATATTCTTTGTGAAATAACTATGCTTCCAAAATTCACTACAAGTCACAATTTTCAAAGTTTCATTTTTATTTTTTATTTCCAAAAATTGAGAAAAGATGTTTTTATTATTAGAAGCAAATGAAGAATATTTTTCTATGACTGTTGATTCTAACTGCTTAAAATTATATATCGACACGCTTGACATAATGATTTTGCAAGGTGTAGAAGTTTTTGATGACACTATATCTGAAATTGGTTCCTTTGTTTCTCTCATCTTATATCTCTTATAATCTTTGAATCCTTATCCCTTAGAATATGATACTAACGGTTGATTATCTTCGAGATATATTTTAATTTCGTTTTCTTTCTTATGAGGGGTAGACAAATCATTAGGCTTAATGGGTTGCTTTGTTTCATGCTCCTCTAGTACATCTGTTAGAGTTCCTTCTTCCCATATTTCTCTGTTGAAAAACTATTCAATTTTTGGCTTTAATAAGTGTCCATAAGGAGAAGAACCTTGTTGAACTCTTAAGGAATAAATTTTGTGAGTATGATCATAGTTCCAGCTCTACCCCTTTGTTAGTCCCATCTCTTGTAACAATTCTTCTACCTCACTATCAGTTGCTCTAATATTTATAATAAAAGGTCCAACTTCTACCTTAAGCTTGAAAAGAGTTGGCTTATTTCTTGTTAGGAAATGAATATGATCAACATTTAAGCTTTGCCTTATAAACTCAAGCAAAAAATCCTTATAGAAAGAAAGACAGACAATCTATAAGGAGGAAGCTCACACCCATATAATATTTTCTCTATGAAATTATGATTTCACTGAGAGGTGATATACAACCTAGTATGGGAGAGATGTTGTCACGTAACGTTACATTTAAAAATAATAAAATAGTACTTAAATTAACAAATTAAAATATTAATGACAAAAAAATTAATGTCAGCCATAAATAAAATACTCCAATTTCACTCTAATTTTACATGTGACTTTATAAAGAGAGATAAAGTAATTGAAAGTAAAAAGAAAATTAACTTTATTATGGTGCAAATATGTGATTCCTTCACTACTTAATATGGAGTTAACAAGAAATAATACTATATATTACATGATGTGTAATTCATTTTATGTAATATTTAAAACAAAGATATATTAAAAACGAAAAATATTTTACTTTTAAGTAAATGTCCATATTAAACAAGTGTTGTAGGATATCTCATTCCATGTCACTTAAGTTGGAAATTATGTTCTACTAAAAAATGCATAAAAAATTATAACCTACATTGGGCAATGCTAAAATAATAATAGGTAATAGGAAAATGGTATCTTATAGGTTTGCTTTGGCACAAGACTAATAAATTGAGAAGTGAGGTGGATGAACTAATTGCTTGTTGAGAAACAAGAACTTGCATAAATTTTGGTAGGTTGTAACCACTAGTAAACATTTACATTTTCAATTTTTCTCCTACATAAGTGTTTAGGAAAACATAAATAATGGTGGGAGGTAACTTTTGGTAGGTATATTTATTTACATTTTATTCCTATCCATTTTTTATGCAAAGGCTTTCTTAAATTATAGTGGAAAGTAAATGATGGTAAATGTGTTATTTACCTAGTATGAACTATTTTCAAGGATTTTATTTTTGGTTTCCTACAAAACTCAAGAATAAAAGAGAGGGTCCATCTAACTCAAGATCTACCAATAGCTAAGAGGAATCAAATATATATAAATAGATAGAGAATATTAACAACAAAAATGTTCTTATAGTTAAAATATTTTATTACCATGTGGCTCATAACTAGGATAGGTCCATCTAACTTGAGATCTACCAACAACTAACAAGAATCAAATCTCTCAAGGTGTAAACCTTTCCTCAAGTTTTTCACTCAAAAATATATTTGCATCTTGAGAAATTTGATCCCTCTCGGTGCTTGGTAGAGCCAAAGTTATATGGATATATGCTGGTATAAAATCAGTCTTATAGTTTTGTCAGTTCATTCCAATGAAAAATGTGTTTTTCCTTTTGAAAAATTATTTGGACTTTAGTATCATTCAAAATATTATAGAAAAATGATAAGAATTGATTCACAAACCCTGAAAAAGAGAACCCTCCAATTTTTATTTTTATTTTCCGAATGATGTCCAATGAATCACTGATCATAAGTTTCCTTCTAGAATTTGTTTTTGAAACTGCATCTCAAGAAACTTGTCTGATTGATAAAACGTGAACAAATATGCTAATATTAATTAAAATTTGAATGACCTCATGATACTAAATTCATGAACTTCTCATGGATAAGATCAACTAGATATTGGCTAAAATTAAGTAAACATAAGGTAATTTTTTTCCTGGAGAAAGGATATATAAAACCCTAATGTTACTTCATCAATAGTGTCATCGTTATAATACCCTAAGAAATAACAAAGCATAGGTATAATTTGTATGGATATCTAGGGGAATGTGTGTTGGCCCTTGTGTTTTATCCAATTTTGCTTAATTAAATACACTTAATTTCCATTATATCCATTCATATACCATCCATATACACCCTATTTTGACCAATTTATGCATATCCAGGTATATAAATTATGTTTTTCAATTTTTAGATGTTTTTACAAAAATTGGATTTTCAGTGCATTTTTGGATAGGACTAAAAATTCTCGTAATGGCTTCATTGAAGTCATACTTGTAGGACACCTGGGCATGAGATGAGCACATATATAAAAAGCTTGGGAACTAAGAATGGACATGCACCTATTGGTTCGGTTAAACCAAGCTAAAATAAGCCCGGTCAAAGCTGGTCAAACATGACCTGTCTTTTAGGAAATCCCTAGGAAATGTTCCAAATTTAGCATTTTATGGGATTTTCCAAATTTTTAGTGATTGGATGGATGATCTCAGCCAGAATATATGGGATAAGGATATAAATGGTTGTTAGAGACATTTTAGTCAAGTTTGTTTCATATTTTTCTATTTTAGCCAAGAACTTTGAAGGCATGAATATGTAGAATTTGTATGATTTCACTTTGATATTTTTGAACTTTGAGAGTTAATTGAAGAACGAGTTCTATCTTCTTTGTGTTGTTCTATATGGTGAATTCTTGATTGGGTTTCAGTAGCTGAGAATTACTTTCAGTGTGTGATACAAGGGTGGAGGGCCCCCACACCGAGCTAAGTGCACTTTCTGTTTAATTTAGTTGAATTTTCTTAGACGAGTTTTGTTTCATGTTTAAATCAGTTAATTAGATGTATGATGATATTTTATGTTTGTTGATGAATCTTAATCTAAATTATAATCTGCATATGAAGGGTCAAACCAGTGTTTAAGTTAAACTCTCCTTCTATCTGATCAGAGACTAGAAAACTAGAATTCATCTTTCTTGCTTTTGTTTAAAGTGATTTTCTTAATTTATAGTTTTCTTACAATGGCATTAATGATGAATGAATTTGTAAAGAAGGACAGCAAGGACCTCCTTAGTTAGGAGCCTCTTCTATTATTCTTGTATGCATCTTGAGCTATTGTTCATTAGTGATTTTTTATTTATGGTCATGAACTAGTATTGTAGAGAAGGTCAACCAAGTTCTCCAAAGTTAGGAGCTTTTTCTTCTGCTTATTACATATTGAATTAGAAATTATTTAATTAAGTTTTATATTTGTAATATGCATTTCCTTTAAATTCAATAATTCATCTTCTAAACTGACTGTAGTTGAAATCTATATATTTTGGACATGCTTCCATGTTTTACAAACCCGGATTGATAATAAATACTTGTGTTAGTTTACCCTGTAAACAGACCCAACATTTTTGGTGCCGTTATCGAGGAAGCATATTTCAAAGTAGTCAAATAGGAAGATTAAAAAAAAAACACACACACACACACACACACATCAAAAACAAAATAAAAAAACATAGGTTTTCTTTTAGTATGTTTGTTTATGCCTAAAGATAGAGATCAGAAGGGTAGATTCATCAAACAAAACCCCCCAACAATTCAACCATCCACAGGACTAACAAAGGCTATTTGCTGGAAGACCAACTCTAGATGAGTTAGAGGAAAAACAGAGATCAGGGAAAATATTAACTCTAATTGAAAGACATACCTTGTTGGCCTTGGAGGTAAAAAGAAAGCAATCACCAAAAAAAACTCCTTTCCTAGGAAAACAAAAGGAAACAAGAAAACCAGTTGTTGAAAAATTAGAACAACCTGTCCTTGAAAAAATTAAGATAGTTGAGGAAACACCAAATCAACCTCATATTGAAACATTACAAATTTTTGAACAAGAAATGACTGAAGAAGGAGAAGGATATAATATGCCACTTATGACTCCTGAACAAAGAATTGAATATGAGAGATAACAAAGAGAATGGAAAATAAAAAGAGAGGAATAATAGAGATTAGAAGCAGAGAGAAAGGGAGAGGAAGACATAATAATAGAAGCACAAAGAAGGAGAGAAGAAGAAGCAAAAAGAGAAAATGAAAACAAAATACTACATGATAACGAACAAGAAAATGATAATGATCAAGAAGCTACTTTTGGTTTCCCAATATTAGACACAAGAGCAATACTAGGAGAAGAAGTGAAAATGGAAAACATTCCACCTTCTGTATTGCCCAACTTTTATGGAATGTGAACAGAAGATCCTAACTCATTTATGTTCGAATTTGATATCTTATGTAGAATTTATGAATACACAGATGACACACACAAGCTTCGTCTCTTTCCTGCTACTTTGAAAGCAGCAGCATTAAAAATTTTTATGGGTTTAGGAGAATATACCATTACTTCTTGGGATGATATGAAGAAAATTTCTCTTAAGAAGTATCAAGCCTAATGCAGGGTTAGAGACTCAAAAGAAGATATTTTTAGAATGACACAACAAAAAGATGAAAGTTTGGAGGAGTATTTAGAAATATTTCCTTACAATCTACAAAAATCCAAACAACATTCTTTGAATCCCAATACCATCCGCATAATTTTTCTTAAGGGTATCAGAGATGAACACTTAGATATTCTTAATGTGATGGGCAAAGGAGATATCTCAAACCTACCATTTGATCAAATTTCTGAAATTTGTCAAAAATATTCTAGGGGAAGATCAAAAATTGGAAAAAGGGATGTCACATCAAGAGCTTCCAAATCTACAGCAAGTGGAGTAACAAGAGCAGAAATAGGAAGTTTACTAGAAAATTTTAAAACAAATATCTTAAGCACTTTGGGAACACAAGTAGATGTCTTAAAAGCAAAGAAGAAGAAAGAAGAACAAGATCAAATCTGAGCAATCTTTTGTCCAAAGTGTAGGCAGAAACATCCACTTAGAGAATGTTCTTTGCAAGGTATACAAGTATGTGGGCTTTGTACAGAGAATCATGCAACTGAAAACTGTCCAAAATTGAAAGAGTTGCAAATGGAAGAAGTACAAGGGATAGATTCTCTCTACTATATGGCACCAAGGAGACCTTGGCAACCAAGGATGCCTCAACAATTCCCTCAACAAAACCCCCAGAATTATCAGTATCCTCCTTAGAATTCATGGAACACTCAAATGCCATGGCAGGCTTGGCCTCTGCAACATTATCAAAACCAACCTACACAAGGTTGGAGAGGATATAGTTATGGAAACCAGCCACCTCAAAAAATGTACCCTCAACAATATTAATATCAACAACCATACCAGCAACCATACCTTCAACAACCATTCAAATACCAAAAATTGATCCAAATTTATGCAAGAATTAAATAATATATAGAAATAAGCATAAACACAGAGATGAAACCTAAATAATACTTCATTTCATTAATATCAAATAACAAAAATATGCTTACAGACGTAATGGAAATAAACTAGCTAGGGTGCTTGTAGCTTATCTCTAAGAAGGGATGTGATGGCTACAGGCCTTTGAACATTGTTACAGTGAGGCTCGAGCACCTATTTATTATTGAGAAATAATGGAAAACACTAAACATCCAAAACCCTAACCCTAGGAGATGAAGCGCCAAAACTATGGGCCCCGTTTGGGTAAATTGGTGTTTCAACTTCCCAGGGATGTAACTTTGGCATATGATCTCCATTTGATGTGCACCATACCTCGTTAGAAATATCTATCCAAGAACTACAACTTTTGATGTGAGAAACATCGTTGCATGGACCCATGTTTCTCTTGGTTTTCCCAAATAACGTCGTTTAGGGCCTCAAAATGGCTCTGGAAGTTCAAGGCCCGAAAAACTGCTAAAAATAGTAAGTTATGCTAAAACTGAAAAGCTAAAAGAACCAATGGTGGGGGTTCAAATGGAATAGGTGGGTGGCCACCAATATCCACGTGGATCATTCCTCCCTCCTTAGTAATCAATGGTCTCCATTGCGTTAATTTCCTCCATAAGAGGAAAATTATGTTGAACTTGGTATTGTATTTGTCCAGGATATCGTGGACCCGCTGGCGGATGTGTTGGATGCATTCAATAAATTTGGTTTCCTCAGACAGTACATGTGTGGATTCTTTTTGTGTAGTCGCATGAGGTATGGCAACATCAGGTGGCAGTGCGCCGAGGGTCAAATCAATGGAGTGTTTGTCCTAGAAATGTAGAGGAACCTCTGTGGGTGAGGAGAACATGTCCTCGTATTCCTCCATGACTTTGTCCATCTGATACAGCCGTGTGGGGGAGCCTTGTGTCGAGGCTATGGCCACAATATTCTTCTTTCCCTATGAGCGAGTTGTAAGGAAAATAAATTTACTGGCTTGGGAAACAATCTTACTGTGTTGTTTTGCAATAGTCAAGGAGATGGCAAGAGGCGGTACTACCTCTGGTATCCTGTACAATTTATTGACAAAAGTAATAACAATAGAAAGAGGCCTAGACTCATACACAAAATGTTTCCTCCATAAGTATGGTTGGCCCAATAATAAATCATTTACATCAAGAGGAGCAACATCACACAATACCTCATCCATGAATGGCTTGATGTTGTATGGAAGGCGGCACTGCTGGCGGACGCGGAGATATATCCCTGGTGAAGCCACCCGATGGTATACAGTTGCAGGTGTGCTATGTTCGGTAGGCCAAGCCACTTCACGAACTCTATTGAAATGAGGTTCTTTTGGCTTCTGCTATCGACAAGAAATTGCAGTGGAGAACCCTTCACCCACATCTATGAATGGAAGAGGCACTCCCCCTCCTCTAGATCCTCGAGATCCTCCCTCTAGAGCTTGGTGGTGGAAAAAATGGCACTGGGGTCCGCATCAATTATCTGCTTCCCTTTGTCATCTCCCTTTTCTGGTTCTGGCTCAGGATCAGAACATGCATCTGATTCAGGTGCCTTCAGTTCGGCTACCAACGAAAGTTTGGTCCAACACTCGTTTGTGTTGTGAATGGGGCTGTTATGAAATTCACACCACTTCCATGTGCCCTTATTTGGAATTTTGGTGGTGTTCTGAGTCACCCCACTTTGGCTCTTCCCCTTGTTCTGTGGTTTGGGGGCGCCTTTCCCTAGCTTCGGATTCGCAGATCCAAAGTCTCGCTTCTTCTACTTAAATTTCTGCTTGATCTTGGCGGCATAGCAATATGTCATGCCAAGCAAGGTAATGTCAAGGAACTCCATTTCCTCTTGAATGTGTTTGTGCATACAGTTGCGGTACTTGAGCACCATATGTCTCTTTGAATCTTTAATACCCAACTTTGTGCACAGGGTATGGAACAAATTTTTCAGTTCGTATGCAGCGTGGTCCATTGGATATACTTGTCCTCATAGCTCCCCACGAGGTGATATTTTTCCTTGATTTCGTCTCGGAACGAATTTCCAATGGGTGCGGCCAAGAACAGATATGGTTCCCTCTCATCCTTTTACTCACATTAGGTTTCCCACCAATATTTTACATGGGGGGCAGCTTTGAGGAGTGCAAAAATAATATTTTCTCGGTCGGAGAAGTCATGGACTGAGAAATACCCTTCTAGCAAATTTAACCATCTATCTATGGCATTTGCATCTATCTAGCCTTCTAATATAGGAATTTCAAAGTTTACATGTGCCTTTAAGGGAGTGGCACCTCCAGAGTGGTTTTTGGATGCAGATGCGCCATAAGTGGGCAGTCGTTGAAGGATCTGAGCAAATTTATCCATCATCGCATTCCTTTGTTTCTATAGGGCCTCCTCGAGAAATATTTTGATAGGATCTCCTGCTCCCTCATCTTCCTTTTCTTCCGCCATGGGAGGTCGTCGAGGTTTGCAAGGCTGATCTTGCAGGGGTTCAACCAGATCAAGCCCTAACTCCTTATACCCTAACCTTGTTGGGGACATGCAAATAAAAACAGAGAAAGAGAAAACCCCTCTGATACCACTGATCTGGATTTATGCAGGAATGCAATAATATACATAAATAAACATAGACATAGAGATGCAGTGGAAATAATACTTCATTTCATTAATATCGAATAACAAAAATATGCTTACAGAGATAATGGAAATAAACTAGCTAGGGCGTTGGTAGCTTATCTCTGAGAAGAGACGTGGCGGCTACAGACCTATAAACTATGTTACAATGAGGGTCAAGGGCCTATTTATTATTTAGAAACAATGGAAAACACTAAACATCCAAAAACCGAACCCTAGGAGATGAAGCAACAAAACTATGGGCCCCGTTTGGGTAATTGGTGTTTCAACTTCCCGGGGATATAACTTTGGCATACGATCTCCATTTAAAGTGCACCATACCTTGTTAGAAATATCTATCCAAGGAATACAAAGTTTGATGTGAGAGACATTGGTACGGGGACCCATGTTGCTCCCGGTTTTCCCAAAAAACGTTGTTTAGGGCCTCAAAACGGCTCTGGAAGTTCAGGACCTGAAAAACTGCTAAAAATAGTAAGTTGTGCTGAAACTAAGAAACGAAAAGAAACGATGGTGGGGGTTCAAATGGAATAGGTGGGTGGCCACCAATATCCGCCTAGATCAGCAATTCCAGCAACATCCACAACCAATGTCATTTCCACCACAAAATCCTACACCGATGCTAACTCAACCTCAGCAACTTCAACTGCCTTCTAACCAACCACCTCCTAGACCAACACAATTTCCAGCTCAGCCAGTAGCTAATCCAAGTAAAAAAGTGGATAAACCAGCATACAATGTGGAAGAAGCAACATATTTTCCTACATATTCCATTCTTCCCATACAAGATATCTGCTTAAGTTCCTGGAAAGTGTTACACAAATATTCTCCCCCAATCCTAGAATAACAAACTAAACAATGAGAACAAACTCAAAAATCTCATCCAGAAAATAAAATTCAGAAAGGAAAAGCTATTATGACTCAAACACCACCCTATCCAGAGAGGTTAGTACAACAGAAAATTCCAATGTCTCTGCCTGAATTTGATATTTTGGATGAATTGAAGAATGCTTATGTCAAAATTCCTTTGTTACATACAATAAAAGATATTCCAATTTATGCAAAAACAATAAATGGGTTATGCATCAAGAAAACTAGCAGAAGGAAAAGATATCCACCCACAATTTAGGACATTGGTAGATTAGCTAGTCTCATGTCTACAAAAACAAGAATTGAAAAACTCGATTAATATTTTTTCAGTTCCAAACACTTTAATAGATTTGGGAACAACTATAAATGTTATGACTACAGAGACTATGAAACATTTGAACTTGAACAATATTAGACCTACTACTACAATTTTAGAGCTTGCAGACAGATCTAAAGTTGTACCAGAAGGAATATTAGAAGATATCATTGTCTCTCTAGATTCATGGGAGTATCCAGTAGAATTCCTCATTTTGTAGCCAAAAACAAATTTAGGAGGCCATCCTTTAATTTTAGGCAGACCATGGTTAGCCACAACAAGTGCCTTCATTGGATGCAGATCGGGAAGTATGATTATTGCAGATGGGGATGAAAGGAAACACGTTACACTCTATCCTCCAGCACAATATCCTTATTTATTATCATGGCTTGATGGACAAGAACAACAAGAAACTCAATCTGTTCTCAGTGTTAATCAAGTCTACAATTTTAGAAAAGAAGAAGAAAATGAGGATCTATTAGACCTTTTCATCTCAAAACCAGATATTTCGAAGCAACTTAGAATAACACAATATGACACTGAAAGTCATATTTTAAATTAGTGTTTCTAGGAAAACTGTACTATTCAATCACTGCAAAATTCATTTGAAAGTATTTTTCATGTTAACTCAATTACCAATTCAGAGAGTAAAATCATTGAAATCAGTCCCGGAAGGAATTTGATTATTGGTAATAACTTACAACCATCACAAGAACAAGAGGTAATAGCATTGTTACAAAAATACTCAAAATCTTATGTCTGGAATTACATAGACATGCAGGGGATTCATTGAAAGACATGTATTTACCACATTTACACTGTTGATCAAATCAAACCAGTGAGACAACCGCAAAGAAGAATTAATCCTATGATGAAGGAAATAGTGAAAGAGGAATTGCAGAAATTCTTACAAGTTGGATTCATCTATCCTATTTTTGATAGTCAATGGGTTTCTCCCTTAGTTGTGGTGCCTAAGAAAAATAGAAAGTGGAGAATATGTGTAGACTATAGGGAGCTCAATAAAGCCACATTAAAAGATCATTTCCCTTTACCATTTATTTATCAAGTACTAGATTCATTAGCTGGGAAGAAATTATTTTCTTTTCTTGATGGATTTAGTGGATGTAATCAGATTAAGATAACATTGGAAGACTAAGATAAAACAACATTTACTTGTCCATGGGGAACATATTCATATAATGTTTTTCCCTTTGGGTTATGTAATGCCCCTACTACTTTTCATAGAGTAGTCCTTGCAATATTTTTTGATCTAATCCATGAATGTGTAGAGGTCTACATGGATGATTTCACTGTATATGGCGGAACATTTGATGATTGTTTAAAAAATCTTGAAATTTTTTTGAAAACATGCATAGAGACAAATCTATCTCTCAATAATGAAAAAATATTGATGATGTTAACTAAGGGTATAGTGTTGGGACACCATATTTCTTCTTCAGGAATCAAGGTTGACCTAACAAAAATACAAGTCATTGTGAATTTAATGCCACCCACCACACAAAAGGAAGGAAGAAGTTTCTTGGGATATGCAGGCTATTATAGGAGATTCATTGAAAATTTCAGTAAAATAGCTCCACCTCTATTCAAGTTACTTGCAAAAGATGTTGAATTCCAATGGACAAATAATTGTCAAAATGCATTTAAAATATTAAAAGAAAAATTGTCAGTTGCACCCATTCTCTGAGGACCAAATTGGTCATTTCCATTTCATATATCTACTGATGCATCTGACACAGCTATAGGAGCATCACTTGGATAGAAAGAGAACCAGTTTAATTACGCCATATAATTCATAAGGAAAAACTTAACACCAGCAGAATTGAACTATACAGTTACAGAAAACAAAATGTTAGATGTAGTGCATGCAATTAATAAGTTTAGGCATTACATAATAGGTTATCAAGTATTCATTCACACATATCTTCCAGCCATAATATACTTAATGAAAAAAGCAATTACAAATGGAAGAATTACTATATGGTTGTTATTGATGCAAGGATTTATCATTGTACAAGATCGGCCAGGTAAGGATAATCAAGTAGCAGACTTTCTATCAAGGCCTCATTCCCCTAGTGATCCAAATCATGTTTCAAATATTTTTCGAGATGAACATATATTTGCTATAACTATTAAAACTCCATGGTTTGCAGATGTATCCAAATATTTATCATCTGGAATATTACCATCCCATTACACAAATAAACAGAAAAGAAAGATAATTAGAGAAAGTGTTAGATATAGTTGGGTCAATGGTGACCTCTTTTATACTAGTTCTGATCTAATAATAAGAAAATATGTTAGATAAGATGAGATTCTATATATTTTGAAAGCATATCATGACAAGCCATGCGATGGTCATTTTTCAGACAAGCGGACGGCATACAAAGTGCTCAACCTTGGCTACTACTAGCCAACAATCTTTAAGGATTCCAAAGCCTATGTTAATAGATGTGACAGCTGCCAAAGAATTGGAAGACATGTGGTATCAGATGAAATGCCATTAAAGCCACAAGTACTCATAGAACCATTTAAGCAATGGGCTCTAGAATTTGTGGGAACAATAAACCAGCCATCAAATGGAAATAAGTACATCCTAGTATGTATAGATTATGTTACTAAGTGGGTGGAGGCAAAGGTAGTTGTAAGAGCAATAGAAGAAACAGTGGTTCTTTTCTATTTAAAGAAATATTTGTAAGCTTTGGAATTCTGAGACAAATTGTTACAGACCAGGGAGCGCAATTCACCTCCAAGCTTGTAAGGGATCTTACAGAAAAATACAAGATCAAACACAGAAAATATACTCCGTACCATCCCCAAGCAAATGGACAAGTAAAGTCCACTAACAAATTTTTGGAGAATATCATGAAAAATACTATGCATATGAATAGAAAATAATGTTCGAAAAATTTAAGAGATGCACTATGGGCATACAAGATCACATGGAAGAACACAACTGGATTCAGTCCATACCAGTTGGTATACGGTAAGGAAGTCTTGTTACCCATAGAATTTCAAATACATAAATATAAACTTGCAGCATAATTGGGAATGGAACTATCTGAAGCGCAACAACAATGAGTGATTCAATTAAATGAACTGGATGAAATAAGACAGAAAGCAGTGGAGCATACATCTCTAGTGCAAGAGCAGAGAATAAAATGGCATGATGAATTCATCAAGAATAAAGTTTTTCAAAAGGGAGACTGGGCACTATTGTTTGACTCCAAGTTTAAAGATTTCAAAGAAAATTTTACGACTCATTGGCTTGGGCCATATGAGATAGAAGATACATTTGACAATGGAGTAGTCAAAATAAAAAAAAAATGGATGAAGCATCAATTTCATTTTTAGTTAATGGACATAGGCTTAAATTCTACAATAATCCTATCAATAAAGAGGATTTTCTTAAAATAATTTCAACAGAAACTGATGTGGAAATAATGGAATAGCATAATATTCATTCCTTACTTCCAAAAGAATAAAAATTAAAGATTAAAAACAATAACATATATATATATATATATGAGAGTTTGTTTGTGAAAATCCGGGAGACTGGCACAATACAAAATCGAATTCATATCGGTAAACCAACTTGTTTGGCCAATATGAATTATCTATTTTTTTTTGTTTTTACTTAGTGTGATTTTGCAGGGTTAATCCTCGAAGACATGCAAGACTTGAGGACAATTCTTAACATCAGCAAGGGGGAAGTTCGTAATAAAACTATGCAAATAGTTTGAGCAGTTGTATTGCAAAAGGAACCTGAATTACATGACAGAAGGGAACTGATACATCATTGAAAATATTATGCCGAAGGGACATGATACATCATTGAAAATATTATGCAAAGGGACCTGATACATCATTGAAAATATTACGCAGAAGGATCTTGAATTATATGACATAATCAACTTGAAACATTGTTGAAAATTACATGTCATAAGGGACCTGAAACATTATTTATAATATCACTGTAGAAGGGACCTGAATAACATCAACATTCAAGCCTGAAGTACATGTCAGAAGGGACCTTAAACATCAATTATAAACTACAGAAGGGACTTGAATAACATCAACATTCAAAGATCCTGAATCAATATCAAATGTTAAAACATGAAAGCATAAATAAGTCTCTACATTTCAATATATCCTCTAAGAACCATCATTATGATAATGAAGACATTGTCAACTATCAACCAGTATTTTGACCGGAGTAAATCATTGAATAGTATTGACAATCAATCTATTTACGGGAGTACAAGTACAGTAAGTGAAAATTTTTCTCTTAAAATCTCGATTTTTTTAAAAAAATCTAGAAATTGTTAAGACTAATTTAGTGCTTGATATGCATTCCATTACATTTTACATATATCCTACCTACATTTCAAAACACTACCTTCATTATCCTACCCATTATAATCATATTCATTATAATCCTATCCCTATTCATTATCCCTTTTCCTACATTTACCCTCATACATTAACCATCATTATATATACCATCACATTAATCCTAATAATTTTCTTAAGCATATGGATCAAAAATTAATGGCTTGATATTCAAATTATTGTTGACCTACAAAAAAACAAAGGTTAGTGTCATAATAGAAATTTAACTTTAAAAATGACCATTCTAGGGTCATTTTAAAATTAAATTAAACAATAAAAAGTTGAAAACCTAAGTTACAAGTGCAATATGAAAAAATATATCATGTAATAAGGCTAAGGTATGGAATGAGCGCACAATTCAAATGACAAAACCCAAGTTGAAATGAAAAAACAATGAAATGAAGAACATGAATTATGATGCATATTGATTAAGGTATGGACATGTAAAGCAATGAAGGTGGCTATGAGTGAAGAATGAAATAGCATAGAACGTGGGTTATGGTGACAAGATGTATGCATACACCGTGGAGAAAGTATGTCATGCAAGTCAAAGAAATGAAGCCATGGAGGCATCCGAGTCAAGAGTCTGCACATGAGAAACAGTCAACATAATTTCAAAAACGCAGTGCTATGACAAAAATCAAACCCTGTGCAACTACTAAAGCCTCTGCCATTTAAAACTAGCAGACCTTTGTGTTAGTGCAATTATTGAATCCTTTCACCATCGCGGCCATTACCAGGCTCAGAGAAATGAATTTGACACTTGTTGAGTCAAATTATAGACTTATAATATGCCAATCATAAATTTTCAACCCAAGGTAGGTAAGCTTGTGAGATACTATGCAAAATATATGCAGGCTTATTACTGCAAGTGTTCGTAAATTAACTATTCATACACACATAAACTAATGCCTCTTTCCTGCATCAATACTTAGCAGTAAAGGTTATGGAGTGGACTAAAAAATCCCTCTACAGCTCTTTGTGTTGCTGATATTGACCATGAAAAGATAAATATCAATTACAACAATCAAGAAACCAACTTAGACATCGTAAATCCTAGCTTTGATCAAATGAAATCAACACATTAACATAAGGAACTTAATCATTTAATCAATTAACAAATTGAAATTTAGAAAGAGTACATTAGCTGTATAAAATAATTATTGATGCATAAAAAATAACTAAACACACACACTACACTACAGGAGTTGTGAGAAAAGGGGGCCCTCCCTCACCCACAACCCCTTCAAAACTCGAAGAGATTGCTCAGCAAAGTAGACAGAACATAAGATATTATATTAATCTGAAAGTATACATCCAAGTACAATCTGATATATTGCTTATCAGCGAAAATCCCAATCCAACAACCCCTTACAATATGAAATATATATGATTTTATATAGTCTCGAAAGCCCATATTTGGCTCAAATAAGGAAAATTACTAATCTAAGCTATCAGCCAAAAATACAGGTCCAGATCATCAAAATTAGCTTATGTTGAGTCTAATCCATGACTGAAAGCATGGATTAGACAATTTACATTACATAGCTGAAGTTGCCTCCTCATGTGGTCACGAGAAGAAGTCTGTAGGTTTGGGTTGTTTCAAAAGGAGGTTCAAAGCAGCCAATAGGATAGCCTCCATGTGCGACAAATTTTCCACAAAACCCATGTTCTTGTTGTTGATATTCAACAAGAAGATTCAACACCCATGCCTAGTGCATTAAGCACATGGTTGCATTCAGCTCCTAGTTTCATTAAGCACCTAGACTAGGGTGGGGCCCACAGCGCTATTTTTGGGTGCATGTCTATTTTGGTTATCCCTTAATTAAGATGTACATTAAACTGTAATCTATTCTCAATGTGGACTTGAATGAGTTAACTAAAAGTGATAAATTCAGTTAGCTAGTGGATTTTGAGTTAGAGGTTGTTGGTGAGGCATGTAGAGTAATTATAGTTGTAACAGAGTTCGAAGTGCAATGGTGCATGAGTTGGTGCAAGTTGTAAATCAGTTTAACTCAGTTAAGTGAGTTAAACTTAGTTGTGCTAGTTGTAACTGAAGATACACTAGTGAGAGATCTAGTGAATTAAATATTAATAATTCAAAATCGGTGATCTCACATGCAATTGAGGATTTACTATTATTAGCTGCATGCATGTCAGATCTAGTGGAGACACAGTCGAGTTCTAAGTGAAAAGGAAGTTGGCTATCAGTTGTAGGATTATTGGCTTGCAAACTTGCAACCAAACACCCATGGGAGTGCCCATGATACTTGCACAGTCAAGGCAGGCAAGAATTCCTATCTCTTAGGGATCTTTACTATCAGGGATTGCGCAAGCAAGGCAGGTTGTCTAGAGGTTGAGAATTGGCTATGTGTTGGTCAGTTTTGCATATGACAGTGTGAGATAATTAGCTGAGTACTGGAGGGCTCTTGTGAGAAGAGTTTCGTATGTAATTGTTTCATGATCCATGCTTAATATAAAATAAATATAGTGGGGTTTTTAGCTGTAAACTTTCCTCGGAAAAGTATCTATGTTGTGTGTGGTTGATCTTTCTTCATGTTCATGTGATTAGCGATTGTGTTTTTAATTCCGCAAAAGGTTTGTAGAAGCGATTCAGTATTTAAATTTATTACATTGTTAGATCGGGTGAATCCAAGATATACATGCATGTTTTATCATTTCTACATGGTATCAGAGAACAAGAAATTGCAGAAGTGAAGCAGAAGTTGAGTTTGTGACTGGATAGAATTTGAATTTTTCGAAAGACTTTCTTGGTGCTACATCCGATTCAAGATTGAAATGGCTTTCAATGGCTTGAGGTTAGAGTATTCACTTGAGGGTAGATCGAACTACATTTCTTTGAAGGATATGATGTAGGCAGTACTCGAAGACAATGGGTTGAAGGAATTCATTGACAAAGATGTTCCTAAACCCGATGTTGCAGATGTTGCAAATCTTGATGCATGGCAAAAGAAAGTGGAAAAGGCGGGGAGGATCCTGTTGGAGGGAGTAAGAGACCACATTGTCTCAAGCCTCCATGAGAAATCCACATCATATGAAATGTGGAAGCCTTTGATGGATCTATTCCAAAGCAGCAGTGGCCATAGGAAATTGGTGCTCAAAGATAAACTGAGGAAGATAAAGATGGAAAAGGGCAACACCATTCCAAAATATCTAACAAATTTTGTCCAATGTCAAGATGAACTGGGGAGTATTGGAATAATATTTTCTGATGATGATTTGGTGATATTTTCTCTCCTAGTACTTCCCGATATTTGGCACAGTTATCAAGACTCTATCAATGGAAGGGAAAATTTTCCAAATTGGGAACGAATGTGGTCGGTTTTGGTGCAAGAGGAGTTCAGACAAAACACTAGACATGGATCTTCATCTAAGAATGAGGATGAAGAGGATTGTGCTTTGGCCGCCAAGGTGAGGAAAGGGAAAGGAAATAAATTACATTCAAAATCCGAGTCCAAGAATGGCAAGAAGCAGGACATGTCAAAGGTGAAGTGTTTTCACTGTCATGAGCACGGGCATTTTGCTACTAACTGTCCACAAAAGAAGAAGAACATGAAGGTTTTTGGATCTGCAGCTGGTGAGGCCCTTGCCTCACAATTTGAGCTTTACTTCTCATTGATCGCATTAATGGTTTCTAGTGCATTTGGATCTGTGTGGTATTTCGATAGTGGCACTTCCTTTCACATGACGGGAGATAAGGAACTTTTCAGTGACTTAGAGGAGAAAGATCTCCAGATGCATATTGAAATGGGTGACGACGGACGGTACAGTGCTACCGGGATTGGTACCATTACCTTTCAGAGGGATTCAGGTAAACCATTTCAATTAAAATATGTAATGCATGTACCAGGTCTGAAGAAAAATTTGGTCTCAGTCGCAATGTTGGAGGATAGAGGCTATGATGTTGTTTTTAGTGATGGAAAAGCTTTAATGTGACATAAAACAATGGGACAAGCCAAGAGGATAGGGATTCGATTTAAGAATCTCTACAAGATGGAGGTAGATGGTTGTGTAGCAATGATGGGCAAGGCAGATGAAGTGGTGAGCCGGGATGAGGGTGAATTATGGTGCAGGCGATTGGGCCATCTTCACCATGGAGCCTTGAAAGTCATGCAGCAGATTTCTACTAGTCTTCCCAGGGGTACACTTATGTATTCAAACACATGCAAGGAATGTACTATGGGAAAATATGTAAATTCCACCTTTCATGAGAAGGAAAATCGAGCTTCGGGGATCCTTGAGAGATTTCACAGAGACGTGTGTGGTCCTTTCTTGGTTGCTTCAACAGAAAACCATAAGTACTATGTAATATTTTTTGATGACTTTTTTCATAAGTGTTGGATCTTCTTCATGCAGAAGAAATATCAAACATTCTCTAAGTTTTGTGATTTTAAAGCACTGGTGGAGAAATATTCGGGGAAGCAAGTGAAGGCTCTTGGGAGCAATAATGGTGGAGAATACATCTCTAACGAAGTCAAGAACTTTTGCAACAAAGAAGGAATTCGAAGAGAACTCATAGTGCCTCATAACCCACAACAGAATTGGGTTGTGGAGAGGAAGAACAGAACTATTGTGGGTGCTTCACGAGCGATGTTGCATGATCAAGGCCTACCGATGCATCTGTGGGCGGAAGCATGCAATACAACGGTACATGTGCAAAGTCATTGTCCTCATAGAGTACTTCGCATGAGTACACCTGAAGAGGCTTTCACTGGTAAGAGACCTAATGTTTCACACTTTAATATTTTTGGTTCATTTGTTTATGTGCATGTGACTAAGGATGGTAGGAAGAAGCTAGAACTTACTGTTGAGGTTGGGATTTTTTTGGGGTACATTGAAACACCCCATAATTATCGTGTGTATTTTTCAAACATCATAATGACTGTTGTGCGATGAGATATCAAATTTTATGAGGAGAAATCGATGTCGTTGTCCCTTGAGAGGGAGTTGGACTTGGATGCAAAGGAGGAACTGCTTGTTCCTAAGGATGAGTCTCAAGATGTGGATCAACCACATAAGGAGGTTCATGGAGTGGAGGAAAACACTCATGCAGAGCCATCCATCATAAATGGTAGAAGGTGCACCACAGAAGATGATAGGCTGAGACTTGATGTTGCACAGAATGTAGGAGCCCCTACTTCACAGCGCAGACAAAGACCGTCTCCTGACCAATTCATTGGATACATGGCTCTTATGAGAAAATGTATTGTGACTAAACCATATTTCTTTTAGGAATCAGTGCATCAGCAAACTTTGGTTGATGCAATGGTGGAGGAGTATGACTCCATTGTCAAAAACAATGCATGGGAGATAGTCCCAAGACCGATCGAAAAATCAGTGGTTGGATCGAGATCGATCTACAAGGTAAAGCAAGCTACTGGTGGGAGTGTGGAGAAATATAAGGCCATATTTGTGGCTCGGGGATTCTCACAAGTCGAGGGGATAGATTATGATGAGACTTTTGCACATTTTGCAAGGTACTCTTCCATAAGATCCATCCTTGCACTCTCAGCGCAGATCGGCTGGCGCATTCATCATATGGATGTGAAAACTGTGTTTCTCAATGGGATCATTGAGTAAGAGGTGTACATAGAGTAGCTTGAAGGTTTCAAAATATTCAACAGTGAGTCGCATGTGTGCAAACTAAAAAGAGCATTGTATGGGCTGAAGCAAGCACCCTATGCTTGGTACACTCAAATAGAAAGCTATTTCACTAGACTAGGCTTCACCAAAAGTGAAGCAAATGAAAACATGTACTAGATTATGGTTGAGTGTAAGCTATTGATCATTGTTATTTATTTTGATGTTCTAATTTTTACTTGTGATGAGCATATGATACACTCATGTAAGGAGGATCTTGCAAGGGAGTTCGAAATCAAGGACATGGGACTCCTTCATTATTTCCTTGGATTGGAAATATGGCAGCGGGATAGTGAATTTTTTGTGTCTCAAGGCAAGTATGCAAAGGAGATATTGGGTAAATTTAACATAGAGAATTGTAAACCCATGGATACTCCTCTTCCAGGAAATTGGAGGAAAGAGGATGCTACTTCTAGAGAGGTAGTGGATGCTACTGTCTACCGAAAGTTAGTGGGTTCGCTAATGTATTTGGTGAACACGAGACCAGACATTTGCTCCGTAGTTAACTAGTTGATTCAAGCTATGGTTAAGCCTACCAAGCTCTTATGGAAGGCAGGGAAGCAAGTCCTGAGATACCTGAGGGGCACATCATCGTATGGTCTATGGTAATGACGGATGGATGGAGTGAAGTTTCATGACTTCATGGATGCAGATTGGGATGGCAGTCCATCAAACAGAAAGAGCACATCAGGAGGGATCTTTAACATTGGATCGATAACATTTTCCTAGTACAGGAGGAAGAAACAATCCATGGCACTTAGTTCAGCGGAATCGGAATACATGGTAGCAAGCCAAGCTGCATGTGAGGCTATCTGGATGAGAAAGATCTTGGTTGGTTTGTTTGGTTCTCAGATGGATCCAACAGTGAATCATTGTGATAATCAGAGTTGCATTAAAATCTCAATTAATCATGTGTTTCATGATAGGTCCAAGCATGTAGATATCTGGTACCATCAGCTCAGATATTTTGTGCAGTTAAGGATCATGTTGCTTCAGTACATTCCTACGAAAGATCAGGACACAGATATTCTAACAAAGGTGCTCACCAGGAGCAAATTCGAATACCATAGAGACAGGATCAGGGTGAAGGATAATCCCTTTCTTGTTGAGAGGAATTGTTGAGATTCAAAAAGAAGATTCAACACCCACGCCTACTGCATTAAGCACGTGTTTTCATTCATCACCTGGTTGCATTAATCACCCAAACTAGGGTGGGGCCCACAGTGCTATTTTTGGGTGCATGTCTATTTTGATTATCCCTTAATTAAGATGGACATTAAACTGTATTCTTTTCTCAATTTGGACTTGAATGAGTTAACTGAAAGTGATAAATTCAGTCAGCTAGTGGATTTCGAGTTAGAGGTTGTTGGTGAGGCATGCAGAGTAAGTATAGTTGTAACAGAGTTCAAAGTGCAATGGTGCATGAGTTGGTGCAAGTTGTAAATCGATTTAACTCAGTTAAGTGAGTTATACTCAGTTGTGCTAGTTGTAACTAAAGATACACTAGTGAGAGAACTAGTGAATTAAATATTAATTAATTCACAATCAGTGATCTCACATGCAACTAAGGATTTACTATTATTAGTTGAATGCATGTCAGATCTGGTGGAGACCCAGCTGAGTTCTAGGTGAAAGGGAAGTTGACTATTAGTTGTAGGATTATTGGCTTGCACACTTGCAACCAAACACCCATGGGAGTTCCCATGATACTTACGCAGTCAAGGCGGGCAAGAATTCCTATATTTTAGGGATCTTTACCATTAGGGATTTCGCAAACAAGGTAGGTTTTCTGGAGGCTGAGAATTGGCTATGTGTTGGTCAGTATTGCATATGATAGTGTGAGACAATTAGCTGAATACTGGAGGGCTCTTATGAGGAGAGTTTTGTATGTAACTGTTTCATGATCCATGCTCAATATAAAATAGAATATAGTGGGGTTTTTAGCTGTAAGCTTTCCCTAGGAAATTATCTGTGTTGTGTGTGATTGATCTTTCTTCATGTTCATGTGATTGGCGATTGTGTTTTTAATTCCGAAAAAGATTTGTAGAAGCGATTCAGTATTTAACTTTAGTACATTTTTAGATCGTTTGAATCGAAGATATACATGCATGTTGTATAATTTCTACACTTGATTGATCTGGAAATAATTAGAACATAGTCAACTGCCAATTTCATTGCAGGAAATCAGGACGGTTGTAGGAAATCGGTGTCTAAAGGAATTTCAGAGCTTCTGCAGGAAATGTGGCCGCATGAGCTTTCTTCAGGAATTTGTGAAGCTGTTTCGAATCAAAGAAAATCTGCACATGATTTCTAGATCAGTTGGAGTGGTAATTCAATAAAGATATAGCTATATCAAATAATACTTCAAGTTCAAGGAAAAATGACACTTATTATGTTAATTTGACATACCTTAAGCTTATAGTACCTTTTTAGCCAAAACTAAAAAATATAACCGAACTAAGCATAATTAGGGGTGGAAGGAGTTCAAAAATAGGGGAGGTAAGGCATGGAAAAGGTGTCAAAAATAGGCAAAATTGAGACTTAACATCTCCCCCACAACAAAATTCTTGCATATCCCTATGCAAGCAAAAATGTGGCAGCCTCTGAAATAGAGAGTCAGTTTTTCTCCTGGGCCGCAGCTACTGCAACCAGATGATCCGACTGGGCCCGACTAGACTCCACCTAAATTTTACCCCTATATATTTCGTTCTTCTTCTTCAGATGGTATATCTGAGCCTGCTTATTTTTCATAATGTGGGTCACTTTCTCATGCCACTCCTCATGTTCTTTCTGCATTCTGAGGTTTTTCTCTTTCAAGGCTGTGTTTTCCTCCCTTAAGGCCTGCTCTGAAATAGTGAGCTCTTTAATGGTATCTTCCAATGCCTTTCAAGACCGCTTCCTCTGGGGAGTTACTTCCCCCTCATGATTTCCTTAGGAATATTGGGGCACATTAAGGTCCACTTTCCCTTGCTGCTCTTCCATGGTTTCATTTTTGCTTTCCTGTAGTGAAGGACCCTGGAAGGACATAGTGTCCTTGTCAATGACTGTGGTTAGTTCCACCTTCTCCTTTCCCTTGGCCAGACCATGGGACTTTCCTTTCTTTTTATGAGACTTTCTGGGTGTTGTTCCCCCTTTCATCATGTCCTTAATAGCCAGCTTAGCAGCCTGGCTCCTTGTAAATATTTTTGCGAGGGTAGAAGGTCCCTTTTGTTGGGAACCTTTTGCAGTGGTTTCCCCAATCACCATCACTTCTTCATCCCCGTCATCCTCTTTTATTTGTGGTCCACGGTTTCGTGGATTCTTCGTAGGCTTCACTGTTGGATTTTCCTCCTTGAGCCCTGAGGAGTCAGATTCTTCATCTTCTACGAAATGGTTCTCAGCTAGAAAGTCCTCCCATGTCTTCTTCTTTTTCTGTAGGACCTCCATCAGGATGATTTTCACCAGCCCGTGGTGATAGAGGTTTTCCTCTATATGGGTGAATCTTTCTTTCATGGTCATGGACATTTTTGTCAAATACTTCTTCAAATAGTATGGCAAATTTAGGGGTTGATCTCAAAACTGTCCGATAAGCCGAATGTAAAATAGAAATGTGAGGCCAAAGAGAGCTTTTCATGTTATATACTTCTGCAGGAAGAATAGTAGGTGACAATAATTCCTTCTCAAAAACTCTTCTAGAATCCCCTTGCTCCAGTCAGGGTTTGAATGATCCTTCTGAAGGAAAGACACGCAAATTCCCATGTTTAAGCGTCGGTTCTTAAACCATCGTTCCCCATCCTCTGGAATTTCACATGCCCGTGCCACCAGGTCCTCTAATAACCTAAATTTAACATTTTTGACCTACGCTTTATCACCATTTAGGTTCAAGGAAAATGACTTTGCAACTTCGGAGTTATGGCCACTGAACTTCTAAAAGAAGGGCAACCATCCTTATTTTTCCATCCTCTCTTTACTATGAGGGTCGACTTCCAACAGCGCGAGGCTCTATGGCTCAAATCTAACAGGGGATCATATTTTGGACATGGTGAAGGAGGAAATGGATAGAGCGGATGAGAAAGGAAAGGACACAATGAATGCGGCTCACAGGAATGCAAATGGGAGAAAAAAATGAACACAGTTTACGGGAATACAGACCGAGACCTTTGCAACGGATTTCTTGACAAAGAAAGGGATTAAATTGGAAAGATCGAAAAGCACAGTGATTTTCAAAAGGTAGGTCATGATCATGATTGCCATCATGATCCGACCTGCAGGACGGACCTCGTAAATACAACCACCGTGATGTCAGAATCATGATGACAGGTCATGGAATTTATGCTGCAACGGCTTACAGCCGCGTTTTTCCACAAGGGTTACCATAGCCTAAGTCATGCAATTTTTAAAAAAATTAAAGCGTCATTATACCTTACCTCAAGCATCTTATCACCGGTTGTACCTTACCAAGCTTACCTCCAACGGTCCAGTCCTTAATGATGTTGCTTTTCCTTGCAATGATAACTTACTAACATTACATCAGACACATGATCACATAATTCATGACTTTGATCAATAATGATTGTCAGTAATATATCAAATGATTTAAACTAATGTTATGTCTATACTTTTGTCTTTCAAGAAACCAAGGCGTTGCTGCATGAAATTAAATTGTGCATGTCAAATGTTTTGTGGGAATTAAATGTGACTGTTGAACATTCTGCAGGAATTGAAACTGTGTTTGTCGAACCTTCTGCAGGAATTGAAGTAATTGTTGAAAATTCTTCAGGAATTGAATTAATTGTTGAACATTCTGTGGGAATTGAAGTAATTGTTCAACATTCTGCAGGAATTGAAACTGTGTCTGTTGAACCTTCTGCAGGAAACCGTTCTCTCCACCATTTATGTACAGTCCAGCCATTGAGGTTAATTGTTAACCAATGCGAGGCCCATCACCATTAATGAGAGTGAGGACCAAGGTACCATGATGCATCCTATCAGGTGTGAATTTATGAGCTATTTTCAAACCCCTTGTAGGATCCAGTAGTAAAGGAGCCATAATTTTTCTCCATTGTTCCTGGCAAGATAGCCTGTCATTAGGGCATACAAGCTTCAAGGCATCACAAGGCTCTAATCCTGCACCCAGATAAATTGTTGATGTTGATGGGCTAACATTGTTGGAAGGAGGGCCTTAAGAAATCCCACATCATTCCAACACGAGGAATCCACATATTAACTGAAAAATAAATTTTATTGAGAGGATTCCAAAGTATCTACTAACCTGTGTTTTTGATGAGCCCAGTGGTAGTCCATGCTCGCCAGATTTCAGTTTTAGAGAGTTTGAAATACTAAAAAAGAAGACTCCAGGGGGGTACTTTTCCGTAATTAGTCCATTGGACCCTGAAAAAGGAATAAACATATACCCAATAGACATTCCTCTCATGGTATACTGGGCATGATGCGAAACAAAGTGAGCTCATTGTATCAGCAGGAAAGTCAGGAAGAGATAGTGGAAGGAATAATCCCTTCCCTTACCAGCTCCAACTCTTTCTTCTTCACAATTTCTTCCACAAATTCCTCCTTAGATTGGGGTTTTTGATATAGCTTGAGTCAGTGCCCATTCACCAAGAAGGTAATGTTCCCATCATCAATATTTTTAATTTGAACAGATCCATTATCAAAATCTTTCTCAATCTCATAGGGGCCTAGCCAATGTGTGTTGAATTTGATGCTATGAAGAGAGCTCCCAATGAATCAGTGCAAGACTACAGCACTAGATATAATAGTGTTTACAATTCAATTCCTGCAAATATAAAATCCACTCCTGACTCTGTCTTGCTCAAATTCCCAGATGGATTTGACACTGACACGACATATCAGTTAAGAGAAATAAATGCATAAACATTAGAAAGAATGCAAACAGATGTTGTAGGTGTAGAAGTAAACATTCTAAAAGAAAGATTGAGAAATGGGAGGAGAGTAACCATGAAAGAAGAAGCCTCTAGTTCAGACACAAAAATAGATATGTTAGCTAACACTTTAGAGATAATGATGGATAGATTAGATAACATAGAAAGAAGATCTCAATGGGATAATCAGCAGCAAATTAGAAATCCCAATTTTAGGAAAAACATAGATTCAGGAAAATAAAAATAATCAGTCTCAGACCAAATAATAAGACCTCCATTTCAAGAGAACTATGCTGAGAGTTCTCAAAACAATGTTGAGGATGAGGATACCATAAATTTAATGGGAACAGATGACAATAACACTATCTTTCTCACACAAGAAGATCAAGATTTATTTGAACTACAACAACTCCAATTAGATTCAGGGGAATCCTTCGATTATAAGCAAGGCTATGATTTTGCCATAAAAAAATTCCACAAGAAATATAACCTTAGGAGTAAGAAAAATATTGAAACTTCTACTAAGAAAACAACACAAATTGAAAATAAGAAAAAATTAGAAGTCCCAAGCATTGTGCCTAAATCTACCTCAGGCTGAAAGAAGGCAGAGTTCAGGGTAACATCAAACCATGCTCAGTCTGGTAGCTAGCCATACCAGAATAGGAGAGGGCTCTCTCCGGGTCAATCTCAGCGAAAGTAATCAATAGGGATTGAGATGACTGAAATAGAAGCTAATTTTAGGCTAGGTATATAAATAAAGGAGTTTGAGTTTGATTTTGGGGGGTTTTGTTGGATCAAAGGGAAAGGCAGTTTTGGGTGCGGGGATAAGGCCTAGTTTTTGCAGAGTTCTGATTGGGGCACAGGAGGAAATTGTTTTGATGCTTTGGATTGAATGAATGGATAGTTCAATTTGGTTAGGAGGCTGGAGAGGGCTAGAGGCTTGCAATTATCACTCTTCAAACAAATGAAAACATGGAAAATTAAACAAAAGCAGGGCGAGCAATAATCAATGAATTCCACCTTTA
Organism: Pinus albicaulis; assembly: GCA_034641835.2. Classification (NCBI taxonomy): domain Eukaryota; kingdom Viridiplantae; phylum Streptophyta; class Pinopsida; order Pinales; family Pinaceae; genus Pinus; species Pinus albicaulis. Next base: position 17,965 of record JAXQQM020073306.1, on the reverse strand, counting down.
TAATTCATTTATTTAATTTAAGAAGAAAGGAGAAATGATACAAACATCAATGAACTTACAATCACATGAAAGTACACACTCAAAACTTTAAGTACATGGATCCAAATTGTGCACAAACTACTGATACATTCCTTTGCCAAAATTGCAGAGATGAAATGTACAATGAAATGCCAAGCAATCCCAAGTGTCCAACCCTGAAAATGACTGATGAATTACAAGATATAGACAATCCTAACTCATCCCCATGCCTCTAGGGGTTGAGCTTACCATTATAGGAGCTTTTTCAACCATATCTAAACTAAGAACTGGAAAATAGGCAATGAAACAACTTGCCTCTATATGATAGGAAACTGATTCATTCACTTACATTTCACTTTTTGGTGAATGAATCTACTTGGATGAGTAGAAATGTGCCAAAATTACATCATAGTCATGAAATTACATCAAGTTACATCAAGATTTACATGAAAAAATCAAACTAGCCAAAAATAGGCGAAAAATTGAGCTGTTGAGTGAAAAATAGGCCAAATTTCTCAATGCACCGCGCCTGAAATCTCTATGTGTAGCACCACTTTGAGACTGATTTTTAGGGCCTTCCTGAAGTCAAAATTGAGTGCAGGATAGCCTGTTGGAAAGCTCTGTTAGTATTATTTCCAACCCAGGTGGAATTTATGAATTTGGTTGCCATTTTCCCCTCCAAAAATCCAATCTCCCAACACTGCTTCCTGTGTGTCCAAAAAGTGGCAGAAAGGTCATTTTTGAGGTGTTTTTGACCCTTTAGGAAACCCAAAACTTGTCAAAATCCTTAGGTAATTGGTAGGCATGCATAATTTTTGATTAAAAATCCATAAATGAAAATTTTTCCTCGAAAGGAGCTGCCAATTATAAGCTTGTGCCAAGTGGCGCTACGCATCGGGCGGAAAAATCTATACTAAGGGCAAAAAATTCAAAATTGACAAAAAGTTTCCCAAATTTCTTGAAATTTGGATTCAATGTCCACCATCAAGCACTATGTTGGGCCAAAGAAGCTTTGGCCAAAATTTGGAGTCTATAATGCCTTTTGTGATGCTTTAGTGCCCTCTTTAGTCTTGCTTTCAGGATCTTGATCCTAGCTTTGCAAACATGATTTCGCACCCAATAATGGTTCTTCATGTGCCTGAGCATGTTATTTTAATTTTTTTCCTTCTCCGACAGCTTCTCAAGATGAATATTGACCCTCTCAAGCCAAGTCTCTCTATCAGCCTCAATCTCCCGCTCAATGGGTGTCATCTCTATTTGGCTTCTTTGGGCAGCTTGCCGGTTCTCATGGATGTTTTGCAACTCCATGATTGTTTGATGATCTTCTAATTGTTTGTTCCACTGCTCCAAGTAGTTTATGATCCATTGGGATCTCTGCAATTTGACGGTCAATGTGTCAATCTCCGCCTTCTGCTCCTGAATAGTCTCCCTCAACTTTGAGGTTGGAGAACTCGAATCCTCATCAATAAGTATGAAATCAGTATCCTGGCCTCCTAAAGGGCCCTCATCCTGCATAGGCCTCTTACCTCTATCCTATACATGTACCTGTACTTCTGATGACGACAATGAGACCCCTTCCACCCCAGGTGGAGATAGTACTCGTCGGGCTGTTGCAAATAATACTCTGGTGCCTCTCTGATAAGTAACAAACACTGGCACACTGATAGGTTCTGTCTCATGACCTTTAGGCTGATGTGAAGGTTCACCTGGCTCATGAAAAACCTCTGGAGGAACCTAAGGTGCTGTGAAGAAATCACGGGAAATGAAATCCTCCCATGAAATGCCCTGCAATCCAAGCTGATGTACAACCACGATCTTGATGAGTGCATAGTGATAAATACTGTTATACTGCTGCTTGGGAGTTTTATTTTGCACAAGAGTGGTCATTCTTTCGATATTCCGGCACATGAAATAAGGTATGTTCATCATCCTCACTCTGGTGAAATGCATCAATAACCTGATGTGGTAGGCATATAGGCGTGAAAACCAGCCCTCACAACTGAAATATCTGATAATAAGTTTCATCATAGGCGCATAGGATTCCTTTAGGAACCGGAATGGGAACACCCTGCTAAGCTGCCTCACAAAGCTATGCCTGATGTATGGTTCATAATGCACTCTGTCCACCTGCTGTCTTTTGTTCCACTGTTCACCCACATTCGGTATCCCGGTTGCTTGAGAAATGGTTTCTCGTGTCAAAGTGAAATTTACACCAGCGAGATTTACCTGACCATCATGTAAATGCAATACAAACAAATGAGCCAACTCCTGATGATGATGAATCCTAGAAATCATCTCACAATACTGATAGCATGACTGCTCTCGAAAACATGCCATGGAAAGTGGGCATGCTTGCAATTGATTCAATGAAGTGGGCTATTCTCTCACATGTTTGCCACCTTTACGAGGCCTTCTAGGTGCATGTAGCTCAGTGGTAGAATCACTATCTTTGTCATAGGATGTATCAATGTCTGTCTCCATGATGTCCATGCAAGGTGTATGTTGGCTTATATGAGAGGAAAATGAGAATTTGGTGCTTTGTTTCAATTGCCAAATATGTGTCAAAGGGGAGGGACTGTAGGAGAAATAGGGCAGTGGGAACAATGGGGTTTAATCAAGTGTAATTTACCTTTTGGAATTTTGACAAATGTAAGGACAATGGACAACCACTTGACTGTTTTGGAAACTTGGGGTTTGGGAATTTTTATAAGTGAAATGAGAAAGGGAGAGTGATAGAAATGAAATGACTTAAGGATAGGGATAATGGGAATGAGATGATATGAGTGGCATTAGGGATGTAAGGGGATAGGGGATGTATTGATAGTATAACAGTGAGAGGAGGAATAAACAGTGAGAAATGAACAAGTTTGGCACCAAAACAAATTTTAAAACTTCAACTTCAAAACCCTAAGGAGGCACTTCAACAAGAGGATAGGGTTTATAGTTTTGGCATTCAAATTCTCCAAAATTAATTTTCAAATACTTATAAATGACAACTACAGTCTCACATGAACTTACTTGGACAAATGAGAGCGAGCGATTTGGAATTTTTTGGAGGCAATGATAAAAATTTGGGTGTCGGCCACGATAACATTTAACGACGAGTGGCCTAATGCAACTGTGATCGTTGTATGCCGCAGGTGCGGGAACAAAATGCACGGTGGTGAGCGGCCCTGCACCACGCCCAACGTTCGGTGCGCCACGACCTTAGCGAAGTTCACCTAGTCCTGCTTAAGAACTCTTGTTTCGCTTCCTCCTTATTTTCTTTGGCTCTTTGATGACTTTGGCGTGAAAATGAAGTTTTGAATTTGGAAAGATCTTATACATACAAAGGATTTTGTTTTGATTTGAAAACCCACTTTTAAAGTGTCCCCGAAAACTTTGGCACTTTGCAACATAAACTTTGTTTTTGTTTCCTTGTGGTACAGGTTGAATGATGAATCTCTTATGCAGTCTTCGGGGATCGTGGCATGGGGTTTTATGAGTGACCGAGTGTTGCGCACGAAGAACTTTACAACTGAAAAAACTTTGAAAATTACATTACATTTATTACAAGCGAGATAAAATAGACAATTTTTCTTCAAAATAGAGTTTTGAAAGAAAAATCAATATCAACATTATGGCGATGAACTTTTTACTGATATGAAAACCTATTTAGAACCTCCCTCATGTACTTTCTTGACATTATTAGACGTGAAAGACTAAATTAACGAAGCCCCGACTTAATAGAGACTAAAAACCATAAAATGACTCTTGGTAACCGAGGAGACCAAAAATATTTGCAAATGATTTAGATGAACGAACGCGGACTAGCGAGGTACAAGGCATGAGGAACATGAGTGACAAGACCCTTCCGTCAGATGATCCATGCTCCTAATGGAATGCAGCTGACTGAACCGAATGAGACACCTAAAATGAAATGCAACAAGAGAAATTTGATCTATGACGGAGGGATGAAGATACCGACTCTAACATTGGCTCCAATGGGGATGGGAACTCCTTGGAGGTGCCAAGAACTACAGATTTCTGGGAGAGGAGGCAGTGCCTTCGTCCATTGGGCTATGGAGTCCATAACTTGGACAAATCAACACAAGACTCTTGACTCAATTTTATTGACTGAAAAGTTGACTCAAAATGACTCAATTTTGAAACCAAAATGACTGAAAGACCTGACTCGACAAACTCAAATGGATTGAAATCAATATTTAGAGTTATAGCGTTCAAAGCAAAACTATGTTGAAAGCTGACTAAAACAAAAATGACTCAAGACCTACTTAACTGACATTTGTACTTACAAAGCTTTTTAATGGCAGCAATCCATCGAGATTTGAGGGCTTCAAATCATGATGAAAACCAACTGCCTGCTGATGAAATATGTACAATCATGTGTAGTGAGCCTTCCAATGTAACCAATCCAGCAGATGATTACATACCAAAATTCTACTCTCACTTTTCTCGAGCAGCAAGAACGATGTACATGTAGGCAACTCACAATAACCACTAAAACCAAGGCTTATGATAATGAACCAGGAAACATTTATCTTTTCTAATGCTTGCAAAAGAATGCTGAAGGGATCTTGAAAATCCTGAAGCACTAGTTGGTCTTGAGATCCAGCAGCAAAAATACAACTACTCGCTTCATTCTTATCTGAAAGAACAATTGATTACCGAGTGATAGGAAGGCACAGAGAGGTATAAGCTTCTTCCATCTGAGTTTTAGCTGTAATCTCCTTGACCATGAGAAATTCTGGCATATTGTCTCTCTCAAGCTCATATTCCTCAACTTCATGGTCTAGTTCATTCTTAAACAAAAAATAATCTTCAAGATTATCAAACATGACAGCCTTATCATCTTCATGAAAGAAAATATTATCTGTTTGCTGATCTATAAAGCTAATTACAAGACTGTCATCATTTTCAAAAGAGGAAGAAGTTTCACCAACACTTTCTTGACCATGTGCACACTGCAAATCTGCTTTAGCTTGGGTTGTAACATGACCTTTCGGGAGTTGATCTATCTCATCTTCAGACAAAGGAGATAATTATTTTTGTTTTCTTTTTCTCAAACAGTGATTGTCTTCATGAAATAACATTTTAAAACATGAAAAACCTGAATGACAGTCCTTAATTCCCCGATCTTCTGAAATTTGAAAACATTGTTGATCATCTTCATATGACATGGCAATCAAATTATCATTTATCACTAAGTTATTGAAAGAATATTTTTCACTTACTTGAACAAAGATCTCATCTTGTTTTTCATGAACTGACTGGATTACCTCCTCATGAAGGCTTTGTTCTAATGAAATGAGAACATTTGGATCAATAACTTTGTCTTCTTCATTCCAGATGATCTCAACAGCAGAGCTCTCCTTCATGGGATTCAGCACAAGGTATTCTTTATCATCACGATCTGAATCTAGATCCGAAATAGCTGTCTTGACTTTATCACATTCTGAAATTGAAACTTGACTTTCCTGCATATTGTCTTCTTCTATGGACAGATCTGAAACAAAACCTTCTCTTTCATCATTTTCCATTGTACTAAGATCTTGATCCTGCTGCAAATTTTCCTGAGCATCTTGATGAGTATCTTCTAAGTTCTCTTTATGCTGCTGAAATGGATTTTCATACAGAGCCTCCATGATCTCATCGTCCATGAAGTCATCATCTTCATAAAATTTTTCAAGAGTTTCAACAAAACTATGAACATGGCTACAACAGTTCTGAACTAAAGTTAAGGATGGATAAAATTCTTTATACCTTTCAAAGAACATGGTATGAAAATCCTTTAAACAGAAAATAAAAGCAGGCGGCAAACTTTCATACCAAGATCGGGCTTCACCTTCGAGAGTGGCCATGAATATCTTCATCAAGCAGTCTTCAGGAAAATCAACCTTCAACTTGCGAATATGTATGTGAAATCTAACCAGATGTAAAGCAACATCCTTCCTATCATCATCTTTAAACGTAGGAAAATTCCTTTGCCAATCTACCTTAGGAATTTTATTTGGAAAACCTGGAATATGATCTCGGCTCATGGGAGAATACCTTCGATCCAGCGAAACCATTTTGATAACAACGAATTCACCAAGAAATTCCTCAGGCTACTGATTCTTGAAGAGTAGAGTCGCCATAAAAATTCTTAACCTTAGGATTCTTTGACACTGGAGTCACCAGGTGAATGATTTCAGCCTTGCGGTGTCTGATTGTTTTCCACCATCAACAATCAGATCTAACTTGATACATGTACTGGGGAAATTCACAAGTCAGGTGTTACGTTTACAAACTAGACCGAAGATAGATTGAAGAAACGTTTATCTACTTTCGCTAATGCAAAGCAAGAGCGTTTCGAAGGCTACCTAGCATAACTTTAGGCTCCGTCTGTAGCTTATAAAACAAATAACACTAACAAGAAAACCATATTATTCCCTAGTATGGTCACCACTATGTTATTGCCTAAATCTACCTCAGGCTGAAAGAAGGCAGAGTTCAGGGTAACATCAAACCACGCTCAGTCTGGTAGCTAGCCCTAGCAGATCAGGAGAGGGCTCTCTCCGGGTCAATCTCAGAAAAAATAATCAATAGGGCTTGAGATGACTTGAAATAAAAGTTAATTTTAGGCTAGGTATATAAGTAAAAGAGTTTGATTTCGATTTTTGGGTTTTTGTTGGAATCAAAGGGAAAGGCAGTTTTGGGTTCGGGGATGAGGCCCAGTTTTTGTAGAGTTCTGAATGGGGCAAGGAAGGAAATTGTTTCGAAGCTTTGGATTGAATGAACGGATAGTTAAGACTGGTGAGAAGCTGAAGAGGGAAAGATGCTTTCAATAATCATCTTCAAACAGATGAAAACATGGAAAATTAAACAAAACTGAACGCAGAGCAAAGCAATCTAATGAATTCCACCTTTATCACTCATTTGTTTAATTTAAGAAGAAAATAGGGAGGGAAATGGTACACATCAAACATCAGTAAACTTAAAATAAATGAGAGAAACAAACCATCAAAGCATAGAGCCACATGGATCCCAAAGAGTGCTGCAAACCCTGGTCTATTCCTTTGCCAAAATTGCAGAGATGAAATGTACAATGAAGTGCCAAGCAAACCCAAGTGTCCAACCCTGGAAATGAATAAAGAATTACAAGATATAGACAAGCCTAACTCATCCCCATGCCTCTAGGGGTCGATCTCATCATTCTAGGATTTTTTTCAACCATATCTAAACTAAGAACTAGAAAATAGGGAATGAAACAACTTGCCTCTATATGATAGGAAACTGATTCATTCACTTACATTTCACTTTTTAGTGAATGCATCTACTAATATGAGTAAAAATGTGCCAAAATTACATCAAAGTCATGAAATTACATCAATTTACATCAAGATTTACAAGAAAAAGTCAAACTAGCCAAAACTAGGTGAAAATCTGAGCTGCTGAGTGAAAAATAGGCCAAATTTCCCAATGCGCCACGCCTGAAATCTCTATGTGTAGCACAACGTTGAGGCTGATTTTGAGGGCCTTCCCGAAGTCCAAATTGAGTGTCGGATAGCTCGTTGGAAAGCCCTATCTGTCAAATTTCCAACCCAAGTGGAATTTCTAAATTTGGTTGCCATTTGCTCCTCCAAAAATCAAATTTCCCAACACTGCTTCCTGTGTGTCCAAAAAGTGGCAGAAAGGTCATTTTTAGGTTGTTTCTGACCCTTTAGGCAACCCAAAAATTGTAAAAATCCTTAGGTAATGGGTATGAATGCATAAATTTTGATGAAAAATCTAGAAATGAAAATTTTTCCTCAAAAGGAGCTGCCAATTATAAGCGCGCGCCAAGTGGCGCTACGCGTCGGGCAAAAAAATCTGTGTTTAGGCCAAAAAATTCAAAATTGACAAAACGTTTTTCAAATTTTTTGAAATTTGGGCTGAATTTCCACCATCAAGAACTCTGCTGGGCCAAAGAAGCTTTGGCCAAAATTTGGAGTCTATCATGCCTTTGCGACGGTTTAGTGCCCTCCTTCGCTTTGCCTTCAGAATTTTGATTCGCGCTTTGCAAACATGATTTCGCACCCAATAATGGTTCTTCATGTGCTTCAACATATTATTTTCTTTGTTTTCCTTCTCCAATAGCTTCTCAAGATGAATATTGACCCTCTCAAGCCAAGTCTCTCTATCAGCCTCAATCTCCCGCTCAATGGGTGTCATCTCGGTTTGGCTTCTTTGAGCAGCTTGCCGGTTCTCACGAATGTTTTGAAACTCCATGATTGTTTGATGATCCTCCAACTATTTGTTTCACTGCTCCAGGTAGTTTATGATCCACTGGGCTCTTTACAACTTGACGGTCAATGTGTTAATCTCCGCCTTCTGCTCCTGAATAGTCTCTCTCAACTTTGAGCTTGGAGAGCTCAAATCCTCATCAATCAGTATGAAATCAGTATCTTGGCCTCCTGAAGGGCCCTTATCCTACATGGGACTTTTAACTCTGTCTTGTACCTATACCTGTGTTTCTGATGATGACAACAAGACCCCTTCAACCCCAGGTGGAGATAGTACTCGTCGGGCTGCTGCAAATAATCCTCTAGTGCCTCTCTAATAAGTAACAAACACTGGCACACTGATAGGTTCTGTCTCGTGACCTTCAGGCTAATGTGAAGGTTCACCTGGCTCATGAAAAACCTCTGGAGGAACGTGAGTAACTATGAAGAAATCATGGGAAATGAAATCCTCCCATGAAATGCCTTGCAATCCAAGCTGATGTACAACCACGATCTTGATGAGGGCATAGTGATAAATATTGTTGTACTACTGCTCGGGAGTTTTCTTCTGCACAAGAGTGGTCATTCTCTCGATATTTCGGCACATGAAATAAGGTATGTTCATCATCCTCACTCTAGTGAAATGCATCAATAACCTGATGTGGTAGGCATAGAGGCGTGAAAACCGACCCTCACAACTGAAATATCTGATAATGAGTTTCATCATAGGCGCATAGGATTCCTTCAGGAACTGGAATGGGAACACCCTGCTGAGTTGCCTCACAAAGGTAGGCCTGATGTATGGTTCATAATGCACTCTGCCCACCTGCTGTCTTTTGTTCCACTGTTCACCCACATTCGGTATCCCGGTTGCTTGAGAAATGGTTTCTGATGTCAAAGTGAAATTTACACCAGCAAGAGTTACCTAACCATCATGTAAATGAAATACAAAAAAATGAGCCAACTCCTGATGATGATGAATCCTAGCAATCATTTCACAATACTGATAGCATGACTGTTCTCGAAAACATGCCATGGAAAGTGGGCAAGCCTGCAATTGAGTCAATGAGGTGGGCTCTTCTCTCACATGTTTGCCACCTTTACGAGGCCTTCTAGGTGCATGTAGCTCAGTGGTAGAATCACTATCTATGTCATATGATGTATCAACGTCTGTCTCCATGATGTCCATGAAAGGTATATGTTGGGTTGTATGAGATGAAAATGAGAATTTGGTGTTTTATTTTAATTGCCAAATATATGTCAAAGGGGAGGGACTGTAGGAGAAATAGGACAATGGGAACAATGGGGTTTAATCAAGTGGAATTTACCTTTTGGAATTTTGACAAATGTAGGGACAATGGACAGCCACTTGACTGTTTGGGAAACTTGGGGTTTGGGAATTTTTATAAGTGAGATGGGAAAGGGAGAGTGATAGGAAATGAAATGATTTAGGGATAGGGAAAGGGGGCTTAGGAGTAAGTGAATTTTAGAGATGTAGGGAGATGGGAAATGGACTGGTATTAATATTATAACAGTGAGAGGGAGGAATAATCAATGAGGAATGAACAGGTTTGGCACCACAAAATTATTTTTAAAACACCAACTTCAAACCCTAAGAGAGCACTTCAACATGATGATAGGGTTTGGCCTTTGTGTATTCAAATTCTCAAAACCAATCACACAACCAAAAGAAAGCACAAGTTATGGGCCATAGATGAACACATGAACTTACTTGGAGTGAGAAGGACCGAGTCAATTTGGATTTTTGTGAAGCAAATGAAAATTTTTTGGTTGTCTGACCTGTGCGCCACGACAGTGGCCTAGTGCATTGCGACCCTTGTATGCACCGCGCTTGAACAAAAATGCACAGAGGTGAGTGGCCCTATGCGCCGCGGTGAACCAGTGCGTCGCGCTCAATGCCCAGTGCACCACGACAGTGAACTTCACCACAGTTTCGGCCTCCAACCCTAGCTTTGCTTCCTCCACTATTTTCTTTGGCTCTTTGATGAATTTGACGTGAAAATGAAGTTTTTCATTTGGAAAGATCTTATATATAAAAAGGATTTTTATTTTTGATTTGGAAAACCCACTTTGTAAAGTCTGAAAACTTTGGCACTTTTCACATAAACTCTGTTTTTCTTGCTTTTTGATTTTTGAGCTGAATGATGAATCTCTTGTCTGTCTTTGCAGGGATATATGGCATGGGGTCTTGGAAAAGGTGACCAGGGCTGCGCATGGAGTACTTAAAACTAAAAAATTTGTAATTACACTGCATTTATTACAAAAGCATAAAATAAACAATTTTTCTTCAAAACAGAGTTTTGAAGAAAAATCATTATCAAACATTATGATGATGAAAATTTTTGCGATGAAAACCTATTTCGAACCTCCCTCATGTGCCTGCTGACATTATTAGTCATTTTGAAGACTAAATTAATGAAACCCTAGACCTAATGAGACTAAAACCCTAAAATGACTCTTTGCTAACCAGGAGACCAAAAATGACTGTAAATGAGTTTGATGAACAGACACGGACCAGCAGGTACATGACATGAGGGATATGAGTGACAAGACCCTATCGTCAGATGATCCATGCTCCTAATGGAATGCAGTAGACTGAACTGAATGAGACACCTAAAATGAAATGCAACAAGAGAAATTTGATCTCTGACAGAGGGATGAAGATACCGACTCTAACAGAATTTTCTGTCATAACAGGGTCAGGCTGAAGAAGTTGTCTCGATAAACAATATCGCAACTTGGGGAAGGGAACACAACTTTAATGATGTAACCTTTGCCCCAAGGTCTTGACCGCCGATTCACTTAAACTGCATATTTCTCAACATGTGAATGATGGAGCTGTCGTCGAACATGTGAGAAATCGTCTGATTACCAGTCGATTATGGAAACTGTTAACATACGTGAAGGTGGCCATCGATAATGATGATGGTCCCTAAGATGCACAGTACAATCTAGCGAGTGTGAATAAAATGAGTTGAAGTCGAACACTCATAGAATCATTCGACCAGGAGCCAATGATGAAGACTCCTGATCAAACACAAGACTACCTGCCACTGATGTCTGCAAGTGTCCGGGTACTGATGGGTTTCTAGATAAAATTTCTAGATAAGATGTTGAAGTCGATAGGAAGAGGTCTGTTGAAAGATAGGCACTGAGGCGTCCTACATCAGTCAACACGAAATGGAAACCAACTAATTTTTTTATGATTGAGATAATGAAGAGTAAATGGGGACGTCGGACGACAAATAATTTCTGGCATAATGAGCAGTTTGGTTGATAAGAGGAGCAATAGATAGTGAGATATCCTTGAACAATAGAAGGCACTGTAACATGGTACTAGGCAGCTGAGACTTAATGAACACCAAAGAGTGTGTTAGGATTTGACCGGTGTAGGGAAACTGGGAGATGAAGGCTAATACTCATAGATGGTAGGGTTCGGTTAACTGCAAAAGAGTTTTCTGGGAAGTGCCATGTTCAAGATTTTTGCTGCCAAATCGACCTTTCTAAAATGTAACAGAGGTAGTATCTATTTTGCCCAAATTTTTCCTCGTCTGATTAAGTTTAATGAGTCCAGACGAGTAAACTCGGCGATTTTTTCATGTTTAGAGAGTCTGAAAAATATCATAAAAGAAAACTCTGTGCCCCATCTGATTAGGTTTAACGAGTCCAGACGAGTAAACTCGGTGAATTTTTCATGTTTAGAGAGTCTGAAAAATATCATAAAAGACAACTCCGTTGGGGTACCTTTGTCATGTCTTGATAACTGGGCACGACAAATGGAGAATAGTAAGCCCGAAACAGTTCATTTTCTGTGAGTTAGTCCATCGAAGCTGGAAAAGTGAGAAATCTATGTTCGATGGATGTCTACCTCATTTTGTTATGAGTACAAGAAGACGGAGTAAACTCAGTACTCTTTGTGAAATTTTAACGAGTCCAACAAAGAAAAACTCGGTGCCCTCCGTGAAATTTTAACGAGTCACGCGAAGAAAAATTAGTTACTTTTTCAGTTTAAAGAGCTTTGAAAAAGACGAAAATAATGGCTCCTTACTCTCTGTTGTGGTAGTTTAGCGAGCCCGACAAAGTCAACTTGGGGTTTTTTTAGTTTTATGAGCGAGAAAAAGGTCCCTAAAAAGAAAGCTCAGTGCTTCTTCATATCAGTTTTAACGAGTTTGAAGAAGAGTACTCTAGGTTTTTTGGATTAACGAGCAAGAAAAAGATCATAAAAATAACGCTTGATATCAACTTCATATAAGTTTAACGAGTCCGAAGAAGGGAACTCGAGGTTTTTTAGATTAACGAGCAAGAAAAATACCGTAAAAAGAATGCTCGTGTAAACATGAGTATGTCTGCATATGAATCTTGATCACTCATCAGAACATCAATAACAAATCTCAATAGTTGCAACACATGTGCAGCAAGAATTCATGACTTTTTCCGACTAGCTTAAGAGAGTCATGCCCCAGAATTTTCTATAAGAAGGTCGGAAGACCTTCATTTTCACTGTTTTGAGTGCTGTGAAGGAGCTCTGGGGTGAAAAGGGGTGAAATCTTCAGTTGACTATTGTGGTCAATTCGGGCAACGATTTTCCTTCCCGCGAGATCCAGGTAAGAGCTAGAACCTCCTGCTATCATTTAATTATCTTTTTGTTAAGTTTTGCTGGTTCAAAATAGAAAATTTGTGAGGCCCTAAAAAATGTTTGCGCCTAATCGTGGGCCAGTAGTGTTAGAGATGCGTTAAGCGCATATCCCATGAAGGGATGCCGCGTTAGCATGCTCTGTTTTACACTAAGGCCAGCGTTAGGTGCACCATGTTTCTTAGAAACTCATTTCCCATCATTTTGAAGTGGTCCAGTGAATTTTTAATTGGTTGAAAATGTCGCTTGTGCAGGTATTCAGCTGTTAATCATGATTATCTGGCGAGAAAGAGAATATGAACGGGAAGAACGAGAGATGATGACGGATGCTGCAAGCTTGATTGCTCTCCGTAGATGCAGATTGGTAAAATATGCCCACTTAGAACTGATGAGGGGTCAAGAGGACCTCCTGAGGTGGCTAATCCAGCAATGGGATGAGCGGCACCATGTCTTCTGGATTGGGGGCAATGAGCTCTCAATCGAGAAGGATGATGTGTAATTTTTGACCGGCCTATCATGTCGTGGATTGAGGCCTAACTTGACTGGGTCCAGAGCTGACCCACGTTCCACTGCTGATCTGATTCTTTAGCATTGCATACGTGACACTCAGGTTGTGAGCAACCGGGTACCAATTGCACGGGTGACTTTGAGACAGATGCAGTCTATATTATGGATGATTGTTTTCTTGGCAGGTTCCAAGAGTCAGCATGTGGCCACCAAGGCCCAAATGCTCCTAGCCTTGGACTATATGCAGCCTCAGGTTTTTGACTGGTGTGATGGAGTTGTCCGTCGGGTCCCAGCAGAGCTTACTGCATGTAAGACCCATACCCAGAGAGAGTTTGGGTACGGTACACTGATTGTCTCTTTATTACTGGAGCAGGTACCATTGATGAGGCCCAGGATCGTTACAGCACCATTGGGTCCACGCGAGCCGAGGCAGGCTCAGTACGCGAGCCGAGGCAGGCTCAGTGGGCAGCCTTGCTTCTGTGGACTGGAGAGGGTCTCGTCCGCCACTGTTTTGATGATGGATTTTTTGATTCACTGAACTCCAAGATTATTATGATTGAGGATTATCCCTAGGCAGGGATGAACTTCATAGGCGATCCGGAGTTAGCACTGCCCCCTAGCACCCAGTGGGGACTCAATGGTAAGAAGGAAATGATCAATGTATTTTAAGGAAGTACTTTATTTTTTGTCTTTTCAATGTTTATGCAATTTTTTTTTGTTGAAATAGGGTGAAAATTATGTTTTGACATGAAGCATTTGTGTGCTTGACACAGATGTGGCACATGTTCGACCGTTTGAGGCCCCTCACTATGCATGGCAAGGACTGCAGCTACCTAGGGCTGGCGCACCAGCAGAGAATGCGGAAGCCGCCGAGGATGATGATGCCTAGGTTTTACATGAACTCTCCAGAGGGGTTTGAGTATGGGCATACCACCCCTTCCTATGCGGGAGGTTCCAGCTCGTTTGCAGCGGCATACCGTAGGTGTGCCGGAGAGATACCTGGTGCCTCTGAGGAGGATAACTAGAGCAGTTGTATGTTACCATGAGCATCAAGCCTAGCTGGTGGAGCAGATGTATTAGTGTCAGAGCGTGGCTTAGTATAGCCAAATTTTTGTAAAACACCCAAGTTTTGGAAGATTTTTTTATGTAACTATTGTACTGGACACGACATATATATATATATACATACTTTTTGGTGATTTTTTGTTTTTTAATTTTTTATGTATTTTCAATGGGATAAAAATATATATACTCATGAGTAAATCTCTTATAGAAAACGTGACAAATTCCAATATAACACATAGTTTTCCAAAGAATCGGCTAATGCATTAAATTCTCTGGGAATGTGCTCAAATGTAATTGTTTGAAATAGACGTTCTAAAAGTCGCACCCATAAAAAATAACGTAACAAGACTGGATGATAGACATGGTAATGATTATTTAGCTGCAAAATGACGAGTTGGGAATCTAACCTAACCACTAAATTGGAGATGTCACGAGATGGCACTTCTGTGAGGATTTGGATCACTGACATGTACTCGGCAACATTATTGGTGGCGCTACCTAGGAAGATTCCCCTAGAACCAAGAAGGTCCGACTCAAGAGTGTAGAGAACCCAAGCAGCTGAAGCAATGCGTCTAGTGTGACGACTAGCACTGTCCGCATATCCGATGTATGATAAGGAGGGTGACGGCATCTGTGTGAAAGAAAAAGATTATACATGAGAAAAAACACCTCAAAAACAAAAAAAAATATCCAGAAACATCAAAACAATAGGAAAAACTTATATACATAAAATTACGAAGCATATGCCTAGTGCGAAACTAGGAAAAATACTTCTTTAGATAGAGCCTGTTGCGGGGCTCCACGAGTGGAATTCCATTACAGTCCTGAAGTTCATAAGCCCCTTTTGAGAGGAATTTAGTGACGATGTAAGGACCAAGCCATAATGGTTGGAGTGTTCTTGCCCCCAAGAGGTCATGTTTCTGATCATAGAGTAGAACAAGATCACCCTCTTGGAAAGAACGAGGCTTGATAGATTTGTCGTATTGAGCTTTGAGTTGGCACCGGTGAGCTTCGAGTGCTAGTGTAGCATCTTGACGAGTTTCATCCAAATGATCGAGTGAGAGCAAGCGCTCTTCTGTGGAAGTGGTGCCAGGTAGGAGTTCAACGGCGAGTTTTAGTGATGGAATTTCACACTCGATTGGAAGTACTACCTCTAGGCCGAATGCAAGTTGGAATGGCGTGAAGCCTGTGGCGGTTTTGACTGACGTTTGGTATGCCCATAATGTGGAATACAACTTCCAATTCCATGTGGTTTTATGAGTTCCGACCAATCGATGAATCATGGTTTCGAGGACATCATTTACGGCTTCGATTTGACCATTAGCTTGAGGATAATAAGATGAAGATTGATCTTGACAAAAACCTAGCATGGATGTTAATTCGGTCATCATATGATTCTGAAAGTGGGATCCATGATCTGTGACAATAGATGGGGGTACCTCGAACTGAAAAATTACCTGATTGAAGAGGAAGAGAGCGGCGGTTTTTCCATCGGCCTTAAAAGTGGGAATGGCTTACGCCCATTTCTTAAAATAGTCGACTGCAACCACAATGTATTTGTGTCCATTTTCCGAAGTGGGATTGTAGGTGATGAAGTCAATTCTCCATTTAGTGAAAGGACCAATGGAGATAACTGGATGAAGGGGGGCAGGATGAGCGTGCATTTTCTTTGTGAAAATTTGACATGGATGGCACTTTTGGACTCCTGCAATGCAGTCTTTAAACAAAGTGGGCCAATAGTAACCTGCGCACAATATTTTTTGGGCATTAGCTATGCCTGAAAGATTACCACCGCATGCCCCTGCGTGGAAGTCATTCAAAACACATTCCGCTTCATCGAAAGTGAGACAACATTAGAGAATGGTATCAACGCCACGACAATATAGTGTATCATTTAGCACGAGGTAGTGCTTTGCTTGGTGGTGAATACAACGATTGATCCAGGTGGATATTGGTGGCCACCCGCCTATTCCACTTGGGCATCCACCATTGTCTCTTTCAGTTCTTCAGTTTCAGCATAACTTACTATTTTTAGTAGTTTTTCAAGTCCTGAACTTCCGGAGCCATTTTGAGGCCCTAAACGACGTTTTTTGGGCATCGCACCTCCAACAAATATCATTCCGTTTCAAAATGATATTCGTGGCGAAAGTTGTAGTCCTAGGATAGAGATTTATAATGATGTATCATGAGCATCAAACGGAGATAGTATGCCAAAGTTACGTCCCTGGGAAGTTGAAACACCAATTTACCCAAACGGGGCCCATAGTTTTGGCGCTTCATCTCCTAGGGTTAGGTTTTTTGATGTTTAGGGTTCTCCATTGTTTCTCAATAATAAATAGGCCCTCGAGCCTCATTGTAACTCAGTTCAGAAGCCTGTAGTCGCCACATCTCTTCTCAGAGATAACTACCAGCGCCCTAGCTAGTTTTATTTCCATTCTGTCTATAAGCAAATTTCAGTTCTTTGATATTAATGAAATGAAGTGTTATTTCTGCTGCATCTCTGTGTTTATGGTTATATGTTTATTCTGTTGCGTTCCTGCATAAATCCGGATCAGTGGTATCAGAGCGGTCTGCTTTTTCTTGATCCTTCTTTGCATGTCCCCAACGATGTCGGGGTATAAGGAGCTAGGGCTTGATCTGGTGGAGCCTTTGCAAGATCAACCTCGCAAACCTCGATGGACGCCCATGGGGGATGAAAAGAAATATGAGGGAGTAGGAGATACTATCAAAATATTGCTCGAGGAGGCCCTGGAAAAACAAAGGAACGCGATGATGGATAACTTTGCTCAGATCCTACAACGGCTGCCCACCGGTGGCGCATCTACATCTAGCAGCCACTCTGGAGGTGTGACTCCTTTTAAGGTACAAGTAATTTTTGACAATCCCATATTTGAGGGTCAAATAGACGTAGATGCCGTAGATAGATGGTTGAATCTATTAGAAGGATATTTCTCTATTCATGACTTTTCAGACCGAGAGAAGATTATTTTTGCACTCCTCAAAGCTACCCCCCATGTTAAGGACTGGTGGGAAACCTACTGTGAGAAAAAATACCAGACAGAACCCTCTCTGTTCTCAGCCGTACCAACTTGGAATTCTTTCTGAGATGCCGTCAAAAAAAAGTACTATCCCATGGGGGGCTATGAGGACAAGTACATTCAATGGACCACACTCTGACAACAAAGGGATCAAGATGTGCATGAGCTAACAAAGCTGTTCCATACCCTGCTGTTGAGGAGGTAAATCCCCTCTTTGGACAAAGGCGATCCCTACTAGCCCAGCAGGGGTCTAGCAACAATCAAACAATGTTATGACGCAAGTCCCTAGTTACGAAATGAAAAGACCAGGAATAGAAGCCTACCTGGATTCCAACGCTATGATCTGAAGAAGAAGCATCCCCGTTCCTCAGCCTCGGCAGATCACAATCCCTCCACGATCCCCGCGAATGAACACCTGCACATGGAAGAAACGAACAGAT
>JAXQQM020071309.1:0-83678 GCA_034641835.2 Pinus albicaulis | reverse complement strand
TTGGGTTGTTGGTTTTCAAATATCCCTCTTAGGGATTTCTGGTGCCCGAGGTAGACAGTAAGATTAGTTGTGTTGTTCACAAAGATGGCATGAGCATGTTCATATTAACTTAAAATAACTGGATGGAGTGCGATAGAGAATTACCTCTTTGACAATTTTGGAGTCCCTTGGAGAGCGCTAGGCAGCGAAACAAGAATCCTTCTTCACTGGCTCCAAATCTTATTCCTACAATCAGTCAAAGCACCTGTGTAATTTCTAACATAACATATATCCTATCATTCAAGTCAATATATAATGAACTTCTAAATTATACACATCTGAGCCATTCATATCATACTATGTAAATGTTCAAACAATAATGACAATATTAAGTATTGAATGGACAAAACGAACACAGTTCTATTGATTTTAAAAGAAGGAGGATTACAACCGTCGATTGTACCAAGCCC
Source organism: Pinus albicaulis (assembly GCA_034641835.2). Lineage (NCBI taxonomy): Eukaryota > Viridiplantae > Streptophyta > Pinopsida > Pinales > Pinaceae > Pinus > Pinus albicaulis. The sequence goes on along the minus strand of JAXQQM020071309.1, from coordinate 83,229 downwards.
TCCTCAGTCCCCCAATCTCTTTTATCTCTCAAGTGAAGAAGTCCAAGTCAAAAAGCTCTCTAGGAACCTCGTTGACTCTTAGCCTTCACAATATAACACTATTCTCTATTCCACAAGTATGAAAAAACCTTTAGCAATCCCTCGACCTTCAATTAAGAGCCTTCAGCTCCTTCTTATAAGAGAGGGAGAAAGCCATTGTTGCCTTTCTCTTTCCACTAGTTTGGAATGGAAAAAACTTAGATGTTTCTTTAATCTCTATGCTTTTGCTTCCTTTGGAGTTTAGTCTTGTTATAGCAATGACCAATAATGAACTGGTGCTCTACAGTTTCCTTTGTGAACTGACTCTCTTGTGAGGGAAAGCCGGAGATTCAAATCATTCTCCACGGGCTTTTCCCAATTCAAACTTAAAACACGGGTAATGCTTCCCTTTAGTGTAAACAGATCATTGCCCTAGCCACTAATGCGGCATATTCACTGCTTTACTGCGTTATAATGCTCTTGTTTTGTTATAGATAGGCGTTACCCTGGCAGAAATAGGTTTAATTTAGGTCTTTGTACTCCTTCCATATTTGTCTTCCCCGCTGAGCTGATGAGGAGGTATTTTGACCTATAACAGATGCCCCCTAAAGTGTGAGGTCAGATACGAAGACGATGGCCGAAATACTTTATAATTTGTGTAGAGATAAAGAGATTGAAAGACTGAGGAAAACCTGAAACAACAACATATGTCAGAAAATATAGTATCTGCCTTGAGTCGGGAATTTCCCATGATCAGTAGCTTAAACAACATGATTTCTCTAGGATAGAGATATGAAGAATCTGTCCAGTGATAGGCACAATGTGGAAGTGTCTATCATAACATGATCAGGTTGAAGAAGTTGTCTCCATAAACAATATCGCAACTTGGGGAAGAAAACACAACTTTAATGATGTAGCCTTTGCCCCAAGGTCTTGACCGCCGTTTCACTTAAACTGCATATTTCTCAACATGTGAATGAAGGAGTTGTCATCAAACATGTGAGAAATCGTCTGATTACTAGTCAATAATGAAAACTATTAACAGACGCGAAGGTGGCCACCAATAATGATGATGGTCCCTAAGATGCACAGTACAATCTAGCGAGTGTGAAAAATGAGTTGAAGTCGAACACTCGTAGAATCATTCGACCAGGATCCAATGATGAAGACCCCTGATCAAACACAAGATTACTTGCCACTGATGTCTGCAAGTATTCGGGTACTGATGGGTTTCTGGATCAACTTCCTAGATAAGATGTTGAATTCGATAGGAAGATATCTGTCGAAAGGTAGGCACTGAGGCGTCCTACATCAATCAACATGAAACGGAAACAAACTGATTTTTTTTATGACTTAGATAGTGAAGAGGAAATGGGAACGTCGAACGAAAAATAATTTCTGGCATAATGAGCGGTTTGGTTGATAACAGGAGCAGTAGATAGTGAGATCTGCTTGAACAATAGAAGGCACTCTAGCAGGGTACTAGGCAGCTGAAGTTTGATGAACACCAAAGAGTGTGTTTAGGATTTTACCGGTGCAGGGACACTGGGAAATGAAGCCTAATACTCATAGATGGTAAGGTTCGGCTAACTGCGAAAGAGTTTTCTTGGAAGTGCCATGTTCAAGAATTTTGCTGCCAAATCGACCTTTTTGAAAATGTAACAGAGGTAGTATCCATTTTGTCCAAAATTTTCCCCATCTGATTAAGTTTAGCGAGTCCAGACGGGTAAACTCGGTGAATTTTTCATGTTTAGAGAGTTTGAAAAATGTCTGAAAAGACAACTCTTTGCCCCATCTGATTAGGTTTAACGAGTCCAGATGAGTAAACTCGGTGAATTTTTCATGTTTAGAGAGTCTGAAAAATGTCAGGAAAGACAACTCTATGTCTTGTTTGATTAGGTTTAACGAGTCCAGACGAGTAAAATCGGTGAATTTTTCATGTTTAGAGAGTCTGAAAAATATCCTAAAAGACAACTCCATTGGGGTACCTTTTTCATGTCTTGATAACCGGGCACAAAAAAGGGATAATAGTAAGCCCGAAACAGTTCATTTTCCGTAAGTTAGTCCATCGAAACCGGAAAAGTGAGAAATCTATGTTCGATAGACGTCTACCTCATTTTGCTATGAGTACGAGGAGACGGAGTGAACTCGGTATTCTTTGTGAAATTTTAACCAGTCCAACAAAGAAAAACTCGGTGCCCTCCGTGAAATTTTAACGAGCCGCGCGGAGAAAACTTGTTTACCTCCGTGAAATTTTAACGAGTCACGCGGAGAAAACTCGGTTACCTCCGTGAAATTTTAACGATTCAGGCGGAGAAAACTTGGTTACTTTTTCAGTTTAAAGAGCTTTGAAAAAGAGGAAAGAATGGCTCCATCCATTCTGTCGTGGTAGTTTAACGAGCCCGACAAAAGCAACTCGGGGTTTTTTTGGTTTTATGAGCGAGAAAAAGATTCCTAAAAAGAAAGCTCAGTGCTTCTTCATGATTTTAACGAGTCTGAAGAAGAAAACTCTAGGTTTTTCGGATTAGAGAGCAAGAAAAAGACCATACAAAAAAGAACGCTCGATGTCAACTTCGTATAAGTTTAACGAGTCCGAAGAAGGGAACTCGAGGTTTTTCGGATTAACGAGCAAGAAAAATACCGTAAAAAGAATGCTCGATATCACATGAGTATGTCTGCATATAAATCTTGGTCGCTCATCAGAACATCAGTACTAAATCTCAAAAGTTGTGACACATGCGTAGCAAGAATTCATGACTTTGCTGACTAGCTGAAGAGAGTCGTGCCCCAAAAATGGCTATAAAAAAGGTCAGAAGGCCTTCATTTTCACTGTGCGAAGTGCTGTGAAGAAGCTCTGGGGTGGAAGAGGTGAAAACTTCAGCTGACGATCACGGTCAATCCGGGCAATGGTTTTCCTTCTCGCGAGATCCAGGTAAGAGCTAGAACCTCCTGCTATCATTTAATTATCTTTTTGTTACTTTTTGCTGGTTCAAAATTAGAAATTTTCGAAGCCCTAGAAAAATGTTTGCGCCTAACGCGGGGTAGGAGTGTAACAGACGCATTAAGCGCATAACCCGTGAAGGGATACCGCGTTAGCGCGCTCTTTTTTGTACTAGAGCCAGCGTTAGGCGCACCGTGTTTTCTAGCAACTCAATTTTTTCTGTTTTGAAGTGGTCCAGGCAAGTTTTGATCGGTTGAAAATGTTGTTTGTGCAGGTATTTAGCTGTTTAAACATGATTATCTGGTGAGAGAGAGAACATGAATGGGAAGAATGAGAGATGATGACGGATGCTGCAAGCTTGATGGCTCTCTGCAGGTGTGGATTGCTAAAATATGCCCGCTTAGAACTGATGAGGGGTCAAGAGGACCTCCTGAGGTGGCTAATCCACCAATGGGACGAACAACATCATGTTTTTCGGATTGGGGGTAATGAACTCTCAATTGAAAAGGATGATTTGTACTTTTTGACCGGCCTATCATGTCGTGGGCCGAGGCACAACTTGACGGGGTCCAGAGCTGACCCACGTTCCACTACTGATCTGATTCGTGCACACTGCATACGTGACACTCAGGCTGTGAGCAACTGGGTACCCATTGCACAGGTGGCTTTGAGACCCTTGAGGTCTATCTTATGGATGATTTTTCGCTTGGCAGGTACCAAGAGTCAGCATGTGGCCACCAAGGCCCAGGTGCTCCTAGCCTTGGACTGTATGCAACCTCAAGTTTTCGACTGGTGTGACGGAGTTGTCCGTCGGGTCCGAGCAGAACTTACTGCATGTAAGACCCGTACCCAGAGAGAGTTTGGGTACGGTACAATGGTTGTTTCTTTCTTACTAGATAGGATACCATTGATGAGGCCCAGGATCATTACAGCGCCATTGGGCCCACGTGAGCCGAGGCCGGCTCGGTGGGCAGCTTTGCTTCCGCGGACTGGAGAGGGTCCCGTCCGCCACTGCTTTGATGATGGATTTTTTGATTGGCTAGACTCCCAGATAATCATGATTGAGGATTATCCCTATGCAGGGATGAACTTCACAGGCGATCCGGAGTTAGTCCTGCCTCCTGGTACCCAGTGGGGACTCGATGGTAAGAAGGAAATGATCAGTGAATTTCCAAAGAAGTACTTTGTTTTTTTATCTTTTGAATGTTTATGCAAAAAAAAATTTTTTTTGTTGAGATACGGTGAAAATTATGTTTTGACATGAAGCTTTTGCTTGCTTGACACAGATGTGGCACCCGTCCGGCTAGTTGGGGCCCCTCGCTATGCACGGCGAGGACTGCAGCTACCCGGGGATGGCGAACCAGTAGAGGAGTTGCCAATTCTACTATAGGGTAAACTGCTTGGGTTGTTGGTTTTTCGAATATCCCTCTCAGGGCTTTCCGGTGCCCGAGGCAGACAGTAAGATTAGTTGTGCTATTCACATAGATGGCATGAGCATGTTCATATTAACTTAAAATAACTTGATGGGATGCGATAGAGAATTACCTCTTTGACAATCGAGGAGTCCTTTGGAGAGCGCTAGGAAGCGAACAAGAGTCCTTCTTCACCGGCTCCAAATCTTAGTCCTGCAATTAGTCAAAGCACCCGTGTAATTTCTAACATAACATATATCCTATCAATCAAGCCAATATATAATGAACTTCTAAATTATACACATCTGAGCCATTCATATCATACTATGTAAATGTTCAAACAATAATGACAATATAAAGCATTGAATGGACAAAACGAACACAGTTCTATTGATTTTGAAAGAAGGAGGATTACAACCGTCGGTTGTACCAAGCCCTCCTCAGTCTCCCAATCTCTTTTATCTCTCAAGTGAAGAAGTCCAAGTCAACAAGATCTCTAGGAACCTCTTTGACTCTTGGCCTTCACAATATAACACTATTCTCTATTCCACAAGTATGCAAAAACCTTTAGCAATCCTTCGACCTTAAATTAAAAGCCTTCAGCTCCTTCTTATAGGAGAGGGAGAAAGCCATTGTTTCCTTTCTCTTTCCACTAGTTTGGAATGGAAAAAACTTAGATGTTTCTTCAATCTCTATGCTTTTGCCTCCTTTGGAGTTCAGTCTTGTTATAGCAATGACCAATAATGAACTGGTGCTCTGCAGTTTCTTTTGTGAACTGACTCTCTTGTGAGGGAAAGCCGGAGATTCAAATCATTCTCCGCGGGCTTTTCCCGATTCAAACTTAAAACATGGGTAACGCTTCCCTCCAGTGTAAACAGAGCGTTGCCCTAGCCACTAACATGGCCCATTCAATGATTAGCTGCGTTATAACGCTCTTGTATTGTTATAGATAGGCGTTACCCTGGCAGAAATAGGTTTAATTTAGGTCTTTGTACTCCTTCCATATTTGTCTTCTCCTCTGAGCTGATGAGGAGGTATTTTGACCTGTAACAGATGCCCCCTAAAGTGTGAGGTTAGAGACGAAGACGATGGCCGAAATACTTTATAATTTGTGTAGAGATAAAGAGATTGAAAGACTGAGGAAAACCTGAAACAACAACATATGTCAGAAAATATAGTATTTGCCTTGAGTCGGGCATTCCCATGCTCAGTAGCTTAAACAACATGATTTCTCTAGAATAGAGATATGAAGAATCTGTCCACCGATAAGCACAATGTGGAAGTGTCTATCATAACAGGATCAGGCTGAAGAAGCTGTCTCCATAAACAATATCGCAACTTGGGGAAGGAAACACAACTTTAATTATGTAGCCTTTGCCCCAAGGTCTTGAGCGCTGATTCACTTAAACTGCATATTACTCAACATGTGAATGGAGGAGTTGTCATTGAACATGTGAGAAATCGTCTGATTACCAGTCGATAATGAAAACTGTTAACAGACGCGAAGGCGGCCACCGATAATGATGATGGTCCCTAAGATGCATAGTACAATCTAGCGAGTGTGAATAAAATGAGTTGAAGTCGAACACTCGTAGAATCATTCGACCAGGAGCCAATGATGAAGACCCCTGATCAAACACAAGACTACCTGCCACTGATGTCTGCAAGTATCCGGGTACTGATGGGTTTCTGGATCAACTTCCTAGATAAGATGTTGAAGTCGATAGGAAGTGATATGTTGAAAGGTAGGCACTGAGGCGTCCTACATCAGTCAACACGAAACGGAAACCAACTGATTTTGTTTATGATTTGAGATAAGGAAGAGTAAATGGGAACGTCAGATGACAAATAATTTCTGGCATAATGAGCGGTTTGGTTGATAACAGGAGCAGTAGATAGCGAGATCTGCTTGAACAATAGAAGGCACTCTAGCAGGGTACTAGGCAGTTGAAGCTTGATGAACACCAAAGAGTGTGTTAGAATTTTACCGATGCAGGGACACTGGGAAATGAAGGCTAATACTCATAGATGGTAGGTTTCAGCTAACTGCGAAAGAGTTTTCTGGGAAGTGCCATGTTCAAGAATTTTGCTACAAAATCGACCTTTTTGAAAATGTAATAGAGGTAGTATCCATTTTTTCCAAATTTTTCCCCGTCTGATTAAGTTTAACAAGTCCAGACGAGTAAAATCGGTGAATTTTTCATGTTTAGAGAGTCTGAAAAATGTCAGGAAAGACAACTCTGTGCCCCATCTGATTAGATTTAACGAGTCCAGATGAGCAAACTCGGTGAATTTTTCATGTTTAGAGAGTCTGAAAAATGTCATAAAAGACAACTCCATGTCCTGCCTGATTAGGCTTAACGAGTCCAGACGAGTAAACTCGGTGAATTTTTCATGTTTAGAGAGTCTGAAAAATGTCGTAAAAGACGACTCCATTGGGGTACCTTTGTCATGTCTTGATAACCGGGCACGACAAAGGGATAATAGTAAGCCCGAAACAGTTCATTTTCCGTAAGTTAGTCCATCGAAACCGGAAAAGTGAGAAATCTATGTTCGATAGACGTCTACCTCATTTTGTTATGAGTACGAGGAGACGGAGTGAACTCAGTATTCTTTGTGAAATTTTAACCAGTCCAACAAAAAAAAACTCGATGCCCTCCGTGAAATTTTAACGAGTCGCGCGGAGAAAACTCGATTACCTCCGTGAAATTTTAACAAGTCACGCGGAGAAAACTCAGTTACCTCTGTGAAATTTTAACGAGTCACGCAGAGAAAACTCAGTTACTTTTTCAGTTTAAAGAGCTTTGAAAAAGAGAAAAGAATGGCTCCATCCATTCTGTTGTGGTAGTTTAACGAGCCCGACAAAAGAAACTCGGGGTTTTTTCGGTTTTATGAGCGAGAAAAAGATTCCTAAAAAGAAAGCTCAGTGCTTCTTCATGATTTTAATGAGTCTGAAGAAGAAAACTCTAGGTTTTTCGGATTAGCGAGCAAGAAAAAGACCATACAAAAAGAAAGCTCGATGTCAACTTTGTATAATTTTAACGAGTCCAAAGAAGGGAACTCGAGGTTTTTCGGAATAACGAGCAAGAAAAATACCGTAAAAAGAATGCTCGATATCACATGAGTATGTCTGCATATAAATCTTGATCGCTCATCAGAACATCAGTACCAAATCTCAAAAGTTGCGACACATGCGTAGCAAGAATTCACGACTTTGCTGACTAGCTGAAGAGAGTCGTGCCCCAAAAATGGCTATAAAAAAGGTCAGAAGGCCTTCATTTTCACTGTGCAAAGTGCTGTGAAGAAGCTCTGGGGTGGAAGAGGTGAAAACTTCAGCTGACGATCACGGTCAATCCGGGCAACAGTTTTCCTTCTCGCAAGATCCAGGTAAGAGCTAGAACCTCCTGCTATCATTTAATTATCTTTTTGTTACTTTTTGCTGGTTCAAAATTAGAAATTTTCGAGGCCCTAGAAAAATGTTTGCGCCTAACGCGGGGCAGGAGTGTAACAGACGCGTTAAGCGCATAACCCGTGAAGGGATACCGCGTTAGCACGCTCTGTTTTGTACTAGAGCCAGCGTTAGGCACACCGTGTTTTCTAGCAACTCAATTTTTTCTGTTTTGAAGTGGTCCAGGCAAGTTTTGATCGGTTGAAAATGTTGTTTGTGCAGGTATTCAGCTGTTTAAACATGAGTATATGGCGAGAGAGAGAACATGAACAGGAAGAACGAGAGATGGTGACGGATGTTGCAAGCTTGATGGCTCTCTGCAGGTGTGGATTGCTAAAATATGCCCGCTTAGAACTGATGAGGGGTCAAGAGGACCTCCTGAGGTGGCTAATCCACCAATGGGACGAACAGCATCATGTTTTTCGGATTGGGGGTAATGAACTCTCAATCGAAAAGGATGATTTATACTTTTTGACCGGCCTATCATGTCATGGGTCGAGGCCCAACTTGACGGAGTCCAGAGCTGACCCACGTTCCACTACTGATCTGATTCGTGTGCACTGCATATGTGACACTCAGGCTGTGAGCAACCGGGTACCCATCGCACAGGTGGCTCTGAGACCCTTGAGGTCTATCTTATGGATGATTGTTCACTTGGCAGGTGCCAAGAGTCAGCATGTGGCCACCAAGGCCCAGGTGCTCCTAGCCTTGGACTGTATGCAACCTCAAGTTTTCGACTGGTGTGACGGAGTTGTCTGTCGGGTCCGAGCAGAACTTACCGCATGTAAGACCCGTACCCAGAGAGAGTTTGGGTATGGTACAATGGTTGTTTCTTTCTTACTAGAGCGGATACCATTGATGAGGCCCAGGATAGTGACAGCGCCATTGGGCCCACGTGAGCCGAGGCAGGCTCGGTGGGCAGCTTTGCTTCCGCGGACTGGAGAGGGTCCCGTCCGCCACTGCTTTGATGATGGATTTTTTGATTGGCTAGACTCCCAGATAATCATGATTGAGGATTATTCCTATGCAGGGATGAACTTCACAGGAGATCCGGAGTTAGTCCTGCCTCCTGGTACCCAGTGGGGACTCGATGGTAAGAAGGAAATGATCAGTGAATTTCCAAAGAAGTACTTTGTTTTTTTATCTTTTGAATGTTTATGCAATTTTTTTTTTTTTTGTTGAGATAGGGTGAAAATTATGTTTTGACATGAAGCTTTTGCTTGCTTGACATAGATGTGGCACCCGTCTGGCCAGTTGGGGCCCCTCGCTATGCACGGCGAGGACTGCAGCTACCCAGGGCTGGCGCACCAGTAGAGGAGTCGCCAATTCTGCTATAGGGTAAACTGCTTGGGTTGTTGGTTTTTCGAATATCCCTCTCAGGGCTTTTCGGTGCCCGAGGCAGATAGTAATATTAGTTGTGCTGTTCACAAAGATGGCATGAGCATGTTCATATTAACTTAAAATAACTTGATGGGATGCGATAGAGAATTACCTCTTTGACAATCTTGGAGTCCTTTGGAGAGTGCTAGGCAGCGAACAAGAGTCCTTCTTCACCGGCTCCAAATCTTAGTCCTGCAATTAGTCAAAGCACCCGTGTAATTTCTAACATAACATATATCCTATCAATCAAGCCAATATATAATGAACTTCTAAATTATTCACATCTAAGCCATTCATATCATACTATGTAAATGTTCAAACAATAATGACAATATAAAGCATTGAATGGACAAAACGAACACAGTTCTATTGATTTTGAAAGAAGGAGGATTACAACCGTCGGTTGTACCAAGCCCTCCTCAGTCTCCCAATCTCTTTTATCTCTCAAGTGAAGAATTCCAAGTCAATAAGCTCTCTAGGAACCTCTTTGACTCTTGACCTTCACAATATAACACTATTCTCTATTCCACAAGTATGCAAAAACCTTTAGCAATCCTTCGACCTTCAATTAAGAGCCTTCAGCTCCTTCTTATAGGAGAGGGAGAAAGCCATTGTTGCCTTTCTCTTTCCTCTAGTTTGGAATGGAAAAAACTTATATGTTTCTTCAATCTCTATGTTTTTTCCTCCTTTGGAGTTCAGTCTTGTTATAGTAATGACCAATAATGAACTGGTGCTCTGCAGTTTCTTTTGTGAACTGACTCTCTTGTGAGGGAAAGCCGGAGATTCAAATCATTCTCCGCGGGCTTTTCCCGATTCAAACTTAAAACACTGGTAACGCTTCCCTCCAGTGTAAACAAAGCGTTTCCCTAGCCACTAACGCGGCCCATTCACTGATTAGCTGCGTTATAACGCTCTTGTGTTGTTATAGATAGGCGTTACCCTGGCAGAAATAGGTTTAATTTAGGTCTTTGTACTCCTTCCATATTTGTCTTCCCCTCTGAGCTGATGAAGAGGTATTTTTACCTGTAACAACAACACTGTTGATCTCCACAATGGTGTATTGGTTGTCTCATGCTCAAGCTCAATTCTGAACATATAGTCCTACATTGGATTATTTAGGACAAAGCTCATCCAATCCTTCAAAAATCCACACCCCAACCTCAAGTGTTATGTGTAACCCAACAATGACACACTAGGATGATTGTTCACCCCCTCTTTGAACAACTCAAGGCTGCACAACGTAGTGAAATTCTGCTGCTCTAGATCGGCAATGTGTTTTGACCCTTGGTCATGCAATAACATATTTCCACAACCTTCCATAGTATTTTCTGAAATAAAAGAAAGTGGAAATTTAGGCATACCTTGGTGGAACTTGGGATCATCTTGTATGGCTGTAAGAGTTCCTTCCTCCAATGTGTTGGCTCCGCCAACTACTGATGATGATGGTTACTCCTCCATAGTTGCATCAGTGCTGGTACAAGTCTCCTCAAGTGGTGGTGAAGGAATTTCCTCCTTTGATTTCTTCTTGTCAAATTTTTTGATCAACCTTCGACTAAAATCTGCAAAATCATTCACAATCGCATGACTCAAATGGCTGAACCACCAAACGATTGCTTCACCCTCTAAGTGCAGCGTTGCAAGCTCAACAGCCTCTCTTTCCATTACTGGATATAGTAGGAAGAATGCATCTATCTTCCTTGCCTAAGCCCTTGTTGTACATGTGGATGACCCATCAAAAGTAGACAATAGAAATATATTGCTACAAGGTCTCCTTTCTTCTTCAAGCTTGATGAACTGTGGAAGGGTTACAGTTTCCTTGAAAGCTCTAGGTTGAGACTTATATTCTTCCAAGTATCCACTTAGGATATCATGCTCCAAGTGCCCTCCATCTCCATTCTTCTTGTCTTCTTCCTCAAAAGGAAAGGGCATAGTGGAATGCTTTGGGGCTCTCTACAACAATGGTTCTCTTTTCTGATCATAGGAAGTACATGGACCTTCCTTCTCTTGAAATCCTCTAGAGGTCTCACTGCAACTTCCTTTTTCATTTTCTTAACCTACTTGGAGGGGTTCTTCATAGATCTAAAAAATGATGAGACAAAGCTCATTCTTTCCATCATGATGATCTTTTCCTTCTTCTTCTTATTCTCCTGATAGCATAATGGCTGAGATCCACAGGCTGAGCCGAGATTATGCTCTAATACCATTGTAATATCCCAAAATGGGGAAGCAACAATATACGAACATAAAACTGGAAATAGCAGTGAATAACATTATAACATAATGTATGAAAACAATGGAGCCATTTTATTATGAAATCGGCATCAAATAAGTACAATAGAAATGGGCACAACTCAAATAATCAAGGCAAACAAGCCTCCCATGAATACATATGCCAAAAGTGAAATGCTGCTACATAGCAGAATGCTCAAGAACAAGTACAACGCAGTCTTAGATGGTACAATGCTAATAGAAATGTGCAATAATATAGATCTACAAATGTATGGCTCATACAATGCCGGGAGTAAAGATCTAAGCTCCCAAACACATTTTCAAGACAACCTGGAAAGGATTTCCTGAAATATGAAAAAGTACAAAATGATGGAATGCAGCCCTAGGAATGAATAGAAACTGCAACTCAAGAACTGGATGAAGATGGCTGTAGATAATACATATGATTAATGGATCTCCTCCAATAGATCCTTCAAGTGAAAGGCTGATCCAATCACCAAAGATCTCACCCTCTGATCAAACCCCACAACCCCTCACTGCAAATGCTTACTGAAATAACATGGTCAAAGAGGGATACTACGCTGTAGATGATGGGAAATATGTTGGCCACGTGCAAATATGTGAAATCTACTCTATAATCTTCCTCACTAATCTCCAAAAGATAAGAATGCTTCCTCCTCTGAAAAACTAACTCTGGAAGTGGGTTTCTCAACCCTCCACTACAACACCCTGCAACACAACACTATAATCTGTAAAAATAACGTTGTATTTGAAGGATGAAGCTTGGAATTAAGCCTGAGTGTGGAAAATGAATTGCAGAGCTCCCCAAAGAGGCCTCTCAAGAAAGGAGATGGGATTCCCGCTCGGGAACACCCGGTGCTAAACAACACAACAATCTCAACTAAACAGCTGAAGAATGCACAATAGTCATGCAGATCATAAAATCAATAATCAATAACATAGCCTCACAATGGCTGCCTTGCCCTCCTTATAAACAAGTGTGAGCCTTTTTACCTTGGGTCCCACTCATTAGGGTTTCCACCTTCTAGGAATGTTCCTCCCACTATCATTGCACTGTCTCCATTGATGAGCTACTCCATCCATACCAGCGTTGTTGACTTGGTCAAACTTGACCTTGTTCACATGTATTTTCCCCTGTTCACACATGAGGGTGCTAGATCTAGATATTATTATGATCCCTTTTCACATTTAGAGGGATTTTATGCCCATTTAAAACAAGTATGGGCCTCCTTACCCATGTATTCATCTAACTAAGTGTTGGAAACAAAATTAATATTCCCATTAGCTGCATGTTAATTTAGGAATATTACACTTGAGCTATTAATATTTACTAGCAGCAATGGCTCTACCTATGACAAAAGGAGAAAATTAAAAAGCTAAGTTACAAAAGAGCACTTAATTTACCTTTTAAACCATATAATGATTGATATAGAGCAACGAAGATATTTATTTATGAAAGGTTTATGAAATATGAACGATATAGATGAGTTTTTTATATTCAGATTAATTTTATTCATTTAAATAATTTGAAAATAATTATTGTTTCCTTAAATTATTTTTACTTATTTGAAGATACTAAGAACTTGTTTTTCAGAGATAACTGGTTCTTCCAGTGAATTGCCAATTGTTGTGTAAATCAACAACCCCCATTATTTACCTTAGAATATAATGGGGACCCTTTTAATTTTTAGAGATAAATCAAATAAAACCCTTAAAGTATTTCTTTTGATAGAAATAGGGATAAAAAAGGGATGAAAACTTTAAAATTTGGCTTTCTAAGTACTTAAGTGGAGATAAATCGCCTCATTGCAATCATAAAATCATTGCAAAGCGTATATAATTCTTAAAAATCACTTGAAGAAATTTTGCGATCTGATGTATATAATCAAAATACTCTTTTAAATGAAAGAGGCCATATTTTCAAGTAAATTCTATAGGGAATGCCTATGGGACCTATTTCTGCCATGTAAGCTATTGCATTTCGCAAATCACATTTTTTCTCGATAGTCTTATTTGTTACCGCTTATATTCCCCGATGCAATAAAGCATATCGCATTGCACTCTCACAAAGCTTAACCATTCTTGTTGTTACCGATCATATTCTCCAATGCGATAAAGTATATCGCACATCACACATCGCACTCTTGTTAACTCATGCATATTGCATAAAAACCAACTTTCGCTGATATTGGGATTGTGATATTGCAATTGGCAGAAAAGATTATCTCATTAGTATTTAACGAAGATATTGCACACGAGCCATGATGTAACACAACAGATCTGGTTTTAATTTAGAAATTATTATATAGGAACATAACCCATATCATTTATTAATGTCATAATTAACAGTTTTCTCGCCCATACCTCCATAATCATTTTCCTACAACAAGCATTCAATTCATATCCCATCAGCATGCGAAGTCTCATCCATTTTAAATGTTTATATTACTATGGTATATGTGTGTATTGTAAAACTAAAAGCTTCCCTCTTTCCCCTTATTCTTTCTTACTTATTTACAAGCAAGTCCGAGTAAGCAAAATTCTCCGAAAATGTCTAAGGCTATGAAGAAAGCAAAGAAGCATATGGCTCCTATTAAACCTGCGCCTACTATGTTTGAGAGAATAGAGATGTTGCCTCTATTTACATATATGACTTGTGGACCTGAAAGTGGATCCTCTTTATGGGAATATATGTATAATATGGTTGAAGACCAAAAACCTCGCAAAATCCAAAGAAAAGCAACTGCTGATGCCCCAAATTCTTCTGAAGCTACTGTTAGAGACGTAGCTAATTATTTTCTTCACCGAATTGCAGCACGACCCAATATATTACCATATACTGATATGGTAAGGTGGATTATCGAAAATCTTAATATTTGGGATAGGAAATTCCTTACCATCAGAGGAACAATGATTGGTTCCTTTAAAGCTGAAGACCTGAAGAAGATATACTATATTCCAGACCCCGATAAGGTCTATAATAAAGAATTCCTTGCACAGTTCGCCAAATAAAATGAACACAAATCAACGCCAATAAAGCAGTGGAGGAGAAATCCTAACAAGCACAAGAATGATGAAAAGCGTATGTATTCTACTGAATCTCTTGCAAGTCCCTACTGCTATGTCTCTGCTATGATGTGTAGACTTTTTGGTCAGCTGGATACAACCCAATTTTCAGTATAATGGGTTCCCCTTATGGAAGCAACGACAGATGCTTATGTTATGGATTGGGGAAATATTCTATCAAACAATATTGCCACTCATAATTTAAAATATAGAAAGAATAGTTCTATTTCTTATAAAAAATTTCCCCCATTCTATATGAGTGGCTATATTATGGATGTTGCATGTTTTACCTCAGATTTTCCAGCCATGGGCTGGAAATGGACTACCCAAGATCCTATTCCCATTCATATATTTCATAGTATTCTATGGGAATCTAAATATTAAAATTATTTTTACAAAATTTGTCATGGAGTTATTCTTCCCCCTTTTCAAGTTGTTTTTAATGAGAAAGCCCCCAGACTTTCGAAAGAGGCCCAAGCTGACTTTTCTTCTATAGGAAAATGGTTTGGTGAATATTCATTCACATATGTACGAGTATTTGGGAGCTTAGCTCGACCACATGTCTTACCCCTTTATGTTCCTGACAAACTTCTCGCAAGAGAAGTTGCATATCAGACTGTTGGAAATGGCCTAACCAGATTTTTGAAAGATGCCAAGAAAGAATTATGGCCTTCTTTTCCATTTAGTTGTGGTGTTTATGTACTGGACAACTATAAACATGCTATTGTGGAGATTGGTTAGATTGAGTGTTTGAAATTATTTACAATTCCAAACAGGCAGTATGATCCACTTAAATTCGCCAATAATTTCACTACACAAGTGACAATCAGCCCCTTTGTGCATGAATATGATGATTTTGAATTTGAGATTGTCGAAAACTATGCTACAGTTAAAAATTTGGCAACTTTAAACCTCCACCCAAAAAAATTACTAAAGTTTCAGCAATATAGAAATAAGAGACTAGAGACAATTCCACTCAAAATTTTGGATGTTTCTCAAACCATAGCTCAGAAAGAAAGTGAACTGACAATTAAGGATACTGAAGTCCTTAATACAATAGATCAGGATAAACTAGTTGAAGTTTAAACACTAAATCTATATTTCCTAAGCAATCTAAAGGACATTTGGAAGGAGTTTGACCTCAAACTCTAGGAATAACAAAGAGCTATGATTATTGACGAACAACAAACTGTACAAAATCCTCCGACTACAAGTCAGGACTCATTTATTGTTGGGCCATCTAACAAAGTAGTAAGCATATAGAAAGAATATATTTCATCCTAACCTTCCCAACCTCTGAGATAATTATTAATATTCAAGAGATTCCTCCCTTGGACATTTTTTATAGTCCTAAGCACAAGGTAGTTGTTAGCAGGCAGAAGAAAATAAGAAGAACAGAGAAATCTCAGACTCTTATTCAAAAATATATGTCAATGGACATTGTTTGGAAAGACACACAGTTAGATCCTTCATAGGATCTAACTCACTTATCACAGTTCGTGGGAGCTTATGCTTCTGAAACCATTGAAAAAGCATCAGAAATTAATCAACTGATGAAACAAAAGGATGAAAAGATCATCCATCTTGAATTAGAGTTACAAGCAGAAAAGCAAAGTATTAGTTAGCAGTTACAGGTACAGACATCACATCTTCAGGAGAGCCTGCACCAACTGAAAATTCAGCATCAAAGTGAAATTAGTTCTAAGAATACTCTAATT
Source organism: Pinus albicaulis (assembly GCA_034641835.2). NCBI lineage: Eukaryota > Viridiplantae > Streptophyta > Pinopsida > Pinales > Pinaceae > Pinus > Pinus albicaulis. The sequence continues at coordinate 66,996 of JAXQQM020071309.1, read as the reverse complement.
CATCAACTACAACTTTCTATTGAGAAAATGAAAGATAGCCCAAATATTGATGCGTTCAAGAAAAAAGCATTAGAATTAAAAACTTTATTGGCACATCAACATGTTGTATTTTGTCAGAAATTAACAAGCATCCTTGAATTATGTGAACATAGTGATTCACTTGTGAATCACATTGTCGATATGAGGATTATTTTCGATGACATAGATGATAAGGTATCCCAGTTTATCACTTGGCAGGATTCTGTTGATGGCCAAAATACCAACCTGCCTAGAATTGAAGATTCAAAGAACGAGATATTATTCACAAACTGGGATATACAATTGAAGAATGCAGAAAGAGCAATTCGCAGAGCGAAGGACATTGCCACTAAAATTATGGAACTGTCAGCTAGAACCTTATCGCAACAAATCTTATTGACAGATGTCCTCCTGGTGCATTACCTTTAGTAAAAGACTTAATAAGACAGTGGAAGGAAGTGTCAAAAGTAAAATAGGAGCATATTATGAAGATTGAAAGGCTGGATTGGGAAAAATACTGGAGATATTTAGTGAAGCCTCACAACCAATGGCTTATGCTTCACTGTCTTACAGATATGTCCTCATACATGCTACCTCCACTATCTGATGCTATTTTCACTGGAAACCTACGCATTAGGACAGGCCAACCTCCATAGGTTAAACCAATGCTTAATATTCTTCAACTCAAGGAGAAAATGGAAGAAGGGACAATAGGACAGTCCTCCAACAATCACCCCTTTAATTTCTATTTATGTTTTACTTTTACTGACTTTAAGGAGAGTTGTTTGAAACCTCCTCAGTTTTTATTGTAATGAATATTTTAAGACTTATTATTTTTATATTTAAACCCCTTCATGTCTTTTAATAAGGGGTCTTGAAATTGTGAAAAGAAGACTTTACTGATGTTGCACTTATGTACTCTTAAAGTTTCTGAATAGGAAAGGTTGGACCAAGTATTATTTCTCAGATGAGAAAAGTAAACATATATTTGGTACTTATGTGTTTTATTTGAGTTTCAAATGAGGAATAGTGCATTTATCTTATGATACTTTGTCTTATATATTTGTTTGAATACAGTTTGAAATTAATTAACTTCTGAACATGTTATGTTATTATCATTTATGTATATATGCAATACACACATTTTTAAAAGTTACGATATAAGCTTTATTAAATTGATTTAATTAAATTTTTAATTAAATCAATTATCTCAAATGTTTTCATATCTCTATGTGAATGTATGATCTTTATTTGCATCCACTAAAATATTATTTTGTAGATCGCATAGATAATAGATTTCATCCCTGGATATATATATATATATATATATATATATATATATATATATATATATATATATATATATATATATATATATGTTATTGCAAGCTTGCTTATATTTCCATCTATCAAGTTCCACTTAGAGATAAAATCATCCATTCACCCCAACTATATCAAATTGGGAAACTGGTCCCATAAATCTAGTCGGAGTCACCATTCCAAACGAAAAAGGGATGGTTTTTAAGCCCCCGACCGGATGGCTTCCCCTGATGCTTTTACACCGATTTTCGGGGCCTCAACACACCCCAACCACACACATAACAAGGAAAGGGTGCAATTATATGATTGCAACCGCACACGCAAGTCTCCTTCCACATGGTTATGGCCTAAATTCTTTAGATATGAGCATGAAATCTTAGGATCGGTGTTGCCTTTTTAGGCCAACCTCCATACCACTGGCCATAATTTATTGTAACTTTCGAGAATCATAATTTACATTACGACAATGAAAAAAAATCAAAATTGAAGTGAGAAATTGACCTATACTACCTAATCCAAGACATAAATTTTGTAAACATGTAAACTACACGTCATGAATGTATATCCGATCATAAACTGATAGTCTCCATATGAGAATCACCGAGCCCTCTCTAGCTAACTGAAATAACACTTGTTAGTCCATACACCCATCAGCCATTCAATAACTTAGTAAAATATGTCAAGAGCCATAGATAGATTACAACACATAACCAAAAAATAACCAACATAGAAACCATGAAACTTAAACATAATCTCAACATGATAACCAATGTAAGTATTCATAAATCAAAGTAGGAAATAAATCTTATTAACATATGAAAATACTAATGAAGTCAGGGAATTACACATACAACCCAACCATATATTGGGTTGAACCAAATATCTCTTTCAACCAATCAACCCCGTGCCATATTACAAGCATGAATGTGGGATCTCATGGAATAAACAAAAAAAAATCAAACCAGCGCTTCCATAGGCCAAACCACCTCAACCCTCAACCATAGTGAGTCCACCTATATGTTATGGAAATAACTAACATCAACGAGATCAGTATTTTCTTGAGATGTCCAGGGCTCTAGGAACTAGTAACTCAATCCACATACTTATATGGCTCCAAAGGGTTTGTTCCAACCACGACTCCTGGGACTAGTAAATCAACTCACCAAGGTATCCAAAGTGTTTATCCTAGCTGACTGCTCCAGGAGCTAGTAACTCAACCCAAGTTGTTCTAGGGATTTTAGAGCATTTTATCCAACCTACAGTCATAAGGAAAATGAACACCAATAAAAAAAAACAATTGGGAAACCCACAACACCATGGATATCCAGGAAATGGAAAGGCAAGGCTAAAACCACTTTCAATCTAGAAAAATATCCATGCCAATGATAGCACATGACCAGAGAATCACATGCATATACCATGCATCCAAAAATCAACAAGGAAATCACACATGTAACCTGTTACCTACAATAAAATCTAGTTGTTTTTGTTAATCAAACTATTTCCTTATGCTCTCTACTTTCCTTTTCATTTTTTCTCCAAATCCCAGTTAATACTAGAGTTCTCAAAGCATTCTCCATGAATGCCCTAAGTGTGAAAGAGTATGAGAGAATGAAAATGAGAGTCCCAAAACTAAACTGACAAAAATCTATGAGTTGATCCTTAGAAGCCTTTTTATCATTGAGGCCTCTATTTTTTTCATTTTATTCATTCTTCCTATAATCTCCTTAACATGAAAATATGTGTATCTTCACTTTCATTTTCTCCTATTTTCCTTTATTTTCATAAGTAAATGCCATATTGCCTCTTTTCCTTTACCAATACCTTCACCAATTTCCATAACCATTAATTAATCATAAGTGATTCCCACTAAAGTATTTTCCCCAACATTCGGCTTGGAGTATGTGTCCCATGACCTTTGGTCTTATTTTATTTACATAGAGAATCAGCCAGGGTTTGTTACATTTGGAGCATATAAAACCCCTAACTTTCATGAACCATATATTCAAGAATATAGAGAAACAAGTTATGATTTTTTAGCAATATTTTCATCAATATTTTATATCCACATTGTCGAAATTTCAGATCCACATTTCTAAAGCCTCATAGAAAAAAAATTATATTAAAAAATATAAGAAGGTCTGTTTGAAGTAGCAAAACCCTAGGATTCATAGCTCTGATACCAAATTTTATGTAACCAAATCATAAAATAGAAGAAAATATAGATCGTTGACTTTAAAATAAGTCTCTTCGAGGGGGAGTCCTACTTTTACATCACATAAATGAACAATTCTTGGATTATTCTAATGACAAGACCTACCTATAAAGGGTCAAAATATGATTAGAACCTACATAACAATCTGTTGATGGGAAGAAATGTCCGGCCAACAGTAATGGATATCCTCGATAAAAAGTCTCGATTAGACTCTAAACCATTTGTGATAGGGATCCTGTCCATGGTGTGGGTCTGGCTACCGCTGAATAATCCTTTTTCTCAGACACAAACGATCCCTGTAGGCCTATGAACACACAATTATTCAGATGGTACAAGAAAAGTGGTTGATGAGTCTTAATGAACATAAAACACTACAAATATCAAGATGAGTTAAAGCATGTGGCCAAAGGAAATGTTGTTAGCAGCACATCATTAGGGTCATGCTTGTAAAATTTGTTCAAATCACAGAAGAAACAGTTCTTTATGGTTAGAGCACCCTTCACTTCCTTAAGCAGTCTCAAGAGATAAGATAAATGTTAGTAACGGAGTTGCTAACATCTTCTAAATAAACAACCTAACATCATTAACACATTAAGTGAGCTAAAATGTATAAATAATATAAGCAGAAAACACAGATTAATTAATCATAAAGATATCAGATACATAAGACGAAATATTAATAGTGTTAACACATTAATCCTCATCGGATCCAAGGGTGGAATCAAAACAAGTGCTTGTATTCATTCTTAGAAAAGTGCATTCAATGCTATACAATTATCTTTGCTCCTTTGGAGTCCCAAAAAAATATCCTTTAAAATTTCCCGAAGGGAGTATTTATAGAACAAAATTGACCCTTGGGTATCCCTAAATTTTTGTCTTCCTGACCGTTGACATGCTCTATGACTTGAGGGAATTCTCGACTTGCGACCTTGGCTTTGATTGCGACCTGCGACCCCTTGGCTGTTGCGATCTGTGACCTCTTCTGTTTGCTGCAATATGTGACTTGGTCATGGGAGAAATTGCGTGATTGCGAGATTAGGGACATCTACCTGTTGTTGTTCCTTGAGGTAACTTCACCATGCCCGATAATCTGCAGCCACTGGGGAGAGCTAAGGCATATCTTCTCTTAACCTATGAAGACACTCGAGAGCATTTCGAATCAACGTGTCTCTCTTGATAGTGATATGTTTTGACAGAGAGGCCAATTTGGTATAGATCCGTACTAGTGTCACGATGAATTGAACTAGGTTTTCCTATGATGCCGGCAGGTCTTGAGAGGCAGCTGCTTGCCTTATGGGTTGTAGAAATACTTAAATATATTTGATGAATTATTCCCATGTTTTCTCTTCTCCCAGTGCATCCAGTGAAGGAATGTGGTGTACTTCGGCCATTGAGTCAATGCCGCTAATCAGATGTTCATATGCGGACATTAATTTCTCCAAATCCTTGATGAGTTTCTCCTTGGATTGCACCTTTATTTGGATTTGAACCTTGTCATTTTGGGTTCCAATCCAATCTTTTCTAGGCAAGGTGTCCAGAGCTTGTGGATACATGCTTGACCATTCTAGTATTCTGTCCAAGGCAATAGAGGATTCCTTTAGCTGTGTGTTCCTCTTCTTGGTTTTTGTCTGTGATTTCAGTAGTGGCGCAACAATTTTTTTTATTGTGAGCAGTTCTTCATATAGTTGCTTCATGGTGGCCTTCAAAGTGACCAACTCTCCTTGAATAGTGAGCGGCACTTCATTAGTAGGGGTACTCCTAACCTGAAGCTGTTGGACTTCTTCTTGTAGCACCTTCTTTTCTTGTTACGACTTTGTTGTCTTTTGTTTGGAGGCCTGTAGTCTATTCTGTAGGGACAAATTTCTCTACACATTCTTCTTACATCCTCCTCGGTGGTTGTTGCAAAAGTGGTGCCAGTTGATGCGATCATAACCAAATTAGTCCTGGTATCCAAGACTATATCCTTCTCTATGGTGGTGGTAAGGGGTACAGCAGGGTTCCGAGCTAAGCATCTTCTTTTCTCCTGCCTTATCTTGTGTGTGAACTGATCGTAGGTAAGTCTCATCAGATCAAGCACTCCCTCATCTTGATCCTCAGAGGTACTCAATTCCGAGAGAGAAAAACACATATTAGTTGTAGGATTTTCCTGTGGCAGCTCCGTCTATTTCTTTGTCTTTGGGGGAGGTGCCTTGCTGCCTTTGTCTCCCTTGGAGGAATATTCCCTTGACTTCCGATTTTCTTCCTCCCTCCTCTTTTTCTCTGATTCTGCTCTATCTTGTTCTTCCTTTAGCTGGTGCTCAGATTTTGCTCTATCTTGATCTTCCTTTAGTTGGTGCTCAGCTTCTACTCTATCTTGATCTTCCTTTAGCTGGTGCTCAACTTCTGCTTTATCCTGATTTATCTTTAGCTGGCACTCAGCTTCTGCCTTTTCTTCCTCTTCTTTATTCCGTTGTTCCTCTTCCCTTTTCTTGCGGGTTTCCCCCCCCCCCCGCTTCTTTCTTTGTTCTTATTTTAGTTGTTTCTTTCGTTTTTCCTCCTCCTCCTTTGCCTTCTCCTCAGATTCTTGTTGAGCTTTAGCCTCCTTTTCTCTTCGCTGGGCGGAAGAGTTATGGCACGTACTAGTCCTTTGCTTCTTGGCTTTGGAAGAAGTGGCTCCTCCCAGTGTATGGATTCTTTGTTCTAAAGTCTGGTTGTCCTGATCTTCTTGATCGGTTCATTAGGGGAATTTTGAGGTCTAAAATGGGCCTCCTAAGAAAATTATAAAATAATAGTGAAAATAATAAAATAAGATTTGGTGACATCATCAAATCTTAGAGGGAAAAAAAGGAAAACCTATTTTTTCAACTTATCTCCCAAAGGTTTTACTCAAATTTCAAGTGGGAGTACTCATTGGATGAAAATTTTAACTCCTCATCCAAGGAGTACCCATGTTGCATACTTTCGATGGACACTGCTACACGAAAAATGAGAAATACATGAAAAATGTGATTGCAGACACATGTTTTCATGTATTTCTCATTTTTCACATAACAGGGTCCATCAAAAGTATGCAACATGGGTACTCCTTGGATGAGGAATTAAATTTTTCATCCAACAAGTACTCCCGCTCGAAATTTGAGTAAAAACTTTGGGAGATAAGTTGAAAATACGAGTTGAAAAAGTAGTTTTATTATTTTATTATTTTTTAATATTTTAACCCTTTTACTTAAAAAATGGTGAATCATCCCCCACGGTTGACATCATCATCTTGAATCCTATTGGTTCTTATAAAGTTTATTTTGGTTGTACATTTTTCTTAGGAGGCCCATTTTATACCTCAAAAGTCCCATAATGGATTCCTCTGGAGCGGCCTCCCTATCTTTGTTGTATTAGTTCTTGATTCTATCTTTAGTTGGGTAATTAGTATGCTAGTAACTCCATTTAAATTTGGCTTGCTTGCAGTGGGCGGGGATGATTCTCTCAAGATCATACGTCTGGTGTTACACAAGAGGTAGACAAAATCCTTTGACTAACTCAGCCTCTGCCTCTACTTCCCTGAAATCTTTCACTCTGTAGGCATCGATAGTGAGCGGCAGAGTGGGCCATGGCTTCTTCTTGCCCTTAGTGAGAAACTTTGAAAAACCACCTGACATCTGGTAACATGTTTCTTAGAGGAGCAGTTTGTCGGTGACGAACTGGGGTAGTGCGTGGGGGGGCTTGAGTGACCCGAAGACTCGGATGAAAGTGCAATCCATGACAGGAAACCAGTTGGCCACTCGAGTTATAGTCTCCATAGCTTGCCCGGACATGCATGAGGTCTCCTTTCCAAATAGTTTCCCGTAGAGAGCGGGGATGAAGCTGTGCGAGATTGACTCCATGTCTTGCTTATATCTGGAGTCCCAGAACACTAGTAAATCTTTGTGAATTGGATCATCGTGCTCTGGATCCCAGTTGTGTTTCCACCGCTCAAAATGGCACCTTGCACATACTACATCCAAAAGATAAGATGCCATATAAAACTATGATGCATACCCTTCATCAGGTGCTAGTGCCGAAGATATGTCCGATTTGAGGGTCGCCACTATCAAGTTGGCCTAGTTGAAGCGGGTTCCGTACACAGTGACAGCGTACATCAGAGAAACCCAAGCGCCGTTGAAAGTGGTTGCATCTGGACGACCCTACATCCTACATAACATTGCAGCTACGAGCTTGTAGAACTTCTTGAGACCTGTTTTCTAATATTCCTAGTCTTTCTTGAGCTTGAACTTTTCTGGTTCCTCCCACCATCCTCTTAAGGTCTCGGGTATGGTAACTACATGAGTGGTGGCTCACTCCTTGGTGAAGGTTTTTTCTCGGGCGAGAAGTGAATAATAGAATTTTGCATCTTGTCCCTTCAGATTTGCGAATGATTTCCCGGCATGATCCCGAATAACCCATATCTTGGGGTCGACCTTTTGCATGATCCACTCGAACAACTCTGCACATGGGAATATAGGCGGATGGACCCCCGTGTAGTGGAGCTTGGATCTTTTCACCTAAATATACACATGTCGGTCTGGGAGGTCCTCTGGAAATTCAAGCTTTGTGAATTCTTGGTACACCTAATACCAACTCATACTGTCCCCTTTGCCGAATGTGTAGGCGGTGTCTCCATAGATAGGAAGAAGAGAAAGAGGTATTTCCTCCTCCAAGATTTCTATCTCAGGGCTTTTGTTTCTTTTGCGAATTTCTAGAGGCCCCATATCACTTGAGGCCGACGACATGGATACGCACTCTAGCTTGGCTTCAAGGTTCCCTGGCATGTTCATAAAACAATCCCACGATAAGACAGATGTCATATTTATAAATACTTGGGCTGCTCCTACCTCTGCTCAACTATTTTCAAGGAAATGGATGAACCTGCGACCTAGCGACCTTATGACTGGATCGCTGGGTCGCTAGGTTGTGTTGGTTTAAACTTTCACAGAAAATCGACCTAGCGACTAGGTTGCGAGGTCACGTCGGTTTAGATCTTCGTGGAAATGCGACCTGGTGACTTAGCGACTTGCGACCAGGTCGCAAGGTCGTTGAGTCTCGAAGTCACGTCACTTTAAACTTTCACGGATATGCGACCTAGTGAGAGGTTGCAGTGTCGCAGGGTCGCTCTAGGACTTGGTAGACGAGTTAGACGGCGACAAAGACCTTCTACCTGCTTTTAATAAAAAAAAGGAGATAAGGTGACACATAAGGTGGAAAGCATGGATGAAGTTCCTCATTTTAAAGGGCTGTAAAGGGAACCTGAAAATACTGATGCAAGGGAGGCTTCCTAGAGGAGGTACACAGGGAAATCAAGCCATGGGGAGGGGAAAGCTATAGCAATAGGATTCATGGAAGGTTTAAAAGAAGCTAGGTTAAGTTTTAAATAGGCTAAGGTGAGGGTAATGGAGGAAACAATCAATCAAAAAGGAAACAACAGGAGGATTAGGAAACTTACCCAAGAAAAACACACTCCAACTGGCTTGTCAGAGGCATTTTCTTTCTCCATCTTGCAGGTCGAATGCAATCTATGTGACCCTTCTATATATAAATGGATCGCACGTGTGCACAATAAATGAGGATCACAGAGTTGCAAATGAGTTGAGTTGATGAGATATGCGACCTTGCAACTTCGCAACCTGAGGGGTCGCAAGGTCACAGGGTCACGACTTAGTTGAGTTGACCAATTCTCCGACTTAGTGACTTGAGAATTTTGGAAGAGTGAACTCAGGCTTGACTCTATTTCAAAAGGTTAGGGGCTCAAAAATTTAAAAGGGGCAAAATTTTGGAGGGTGTTGTAGCAGCTACAACAAATGGCGATTCATTGGTAGGGCCCATGATCTCTGTCGATGCTTCATCTTGTTGGGGTTGGGGGGGCTTAGCATGCTGATCCTTTCACTCCATGGGTCCCAATACTTTCATCCTTGGGCCTTGTGTGTTTTTTCTAACTACCTGCATGTCTAAGGGTGCTGGTCCACCATATTTTTATTCCTGGAGATCAGACAGAAAAGGTTGGAGTGACCTCAGGGATTTCCAGGATCTGGTATAGTTACTTTGTCCTCATTGTGTTGCTTCGTTGTGAGCAAACCTAGTGGTTCCAGCGGAGTCACTGCCTAGGAGTCATGGACGTTTCTCCACTACCAGCGAGCCCGGTCAGTGCCCCGACGGAGTTATCCCATCGCCTCTCTGCACAAGAAGCCTTTCTCAATTCTTTACCCTTTATTCATGTGCTAATTTGCACTTATTTTAAATGTGCTCAGGGCACTTATTTGACTGTGCTCAAGGCACTTATTTAACTGTGGCATTTAGTGCCTGGGTGGATGAGGGATCCCGACTTATTTTGCTTGCAAGAGAGGTTACTCCTGGTCTATATGAGGAATTTAAGGTTTTCCCGGATATCCTTTTGTCTCTTGAGGTCTGCCCTATCCCTTTTCTGTCTAGTGACTGATCACACTAAGACTTTCTTTTGTATAGCAGTCCCTTGGGCCGGCATACTAGGTAAGCTACCTGCGCTTAGTTCCTAGGACTTGGTCATTTTTCCCCATTGGGTGCATATCACAGGCAAGCTCACGCCATTTTTTTCATTTCAGGGGTGATTCTTCACCAGCATATATTTCCAGTACAACATGCCAATTGAGTAAATTCTACATCTCTCCTTCAACTTGAGATGACAAAGGGAAAGGGTCAATGAGAGCCTGCTTGAAACAAGCGATTTATTGAAAAAAAACAAAAATTAGAACAACAAAGGAAAAAAAAACTATGGTACAGGGTATGGTGACTGCCCCCCTGGGCTATTAGGTAAAATAGTGTTTAAGGTCATGCCCATCGACCGGGAGGACCTCAATCCTCCCTTCAAGGTTCTGTAGCCTGTAAGTGTGGGAGCTAACCTTTTCTTTAATTTGGAAGGGACCTGTTCACAGGGCCTGTAATTTGGAGTGTTTTCCTTTATCCTCGTGAGCTTTTTCCCATTTGAGGAGAAGGTCACCTACCTCAAAATATTTGTTTCTGGCGGACTTCTTGTTAAACCATCATTTTATTCGACTTTCGTGGATGGTGAACTTTTCCTTGGTTTTTAGCCTTTCCTCCTCTAGCTTCAACAATGTGTCTATTTGGGCTTGTAAGGTAGGGCAAGGAGTGCCATGAGTTTCTTGAGATAATTAAAAGGATGGGAGAGACAAGTTGGGAGGAAGAATAGCCTATTTTCATTACACAAGAAAAATGGGGAGGTTCCCAAAGATGATTTGGGTGTCACCCGATCAGCCCATAGGGCATTATGGAGTGCGTTATACCAATTTCGTTGTTGGGAAAATAGAGTCTTTTTGATGATGCGGATGAGGTCCTTATTAGTTGACTCGGCTAACCCATTTCCTTGGGGGTAATAGTTGGCAGAGTGTTTCAGCACTATGCCATTTTCTAGAGAAAACTCATATAATTTAAATGTCAAAAAATATGTTGCATTAACAAAAACAAGGGAGGTTGGAATGCCAAACCTAATCATGATGTGTTGGGTGATGAAAGCTATTACCTCTTGATCATTGATTTGATGCAACGGTATTGCTTCAACCCACCTTGTGAAGTATTCCGTGGTTGTGTTGATGTATCTATGTTGCTCGGAAGGGTGTGAAAAGATTTCCCCAATCACGTCAAGCTCCCACTGCTAAAAAGGTTCTTCCACCGCGACGGACTGCAACGGGGCGGATGGCCATATTTCCCTATTAGTGAACTTTTGGCATTATGGGCATCTCTAGACATAAGCGTGTGCATATTTGAATAGAGTGGGCCAATAGAAACCGACACACATGATCTTGTGAGCAGTGGTATCCCCCGCATAGTGCCCACTTGCTAGACCATCATGGAGCTCCATCAAAACTTTTGTGCCTCATCATACTTCAAACAACGTAGCAAGACTCCACTGTGGTGTTTGTGAAACAACTTACCCTACACTAGTTGGTAGGATGCAGCTTTCAATCTTAACGCACGTTTCTGCTGAGTGGTTAAAGTGGGGCCCATGGTACCATGGCTCAGATATTGTTGGAGATCAACGTACCATGAGGAGGTATTCCGTCAGGATATACTATCAGTTTGATACATGTCGATTTCGTGTTCCCAACTCTCCTCTTCACTACTTCACGAGTCTGCGGCTTCCGCAGCCATCCAGCATAGTCCTTGGCCTTTTATAATGTGTGCTAGCTTGAATTATAGGTCGTACTCTTGAAGGCACGTCATCTAGTTGCCTCGTCTCTCACCCAGCTCTTGTTGTACGAAAAGTGAGCGAACAGCTGGGTGAGGTACGAATACAGTGACGTGAATCTTCAAAATTTATGGCATGAAGTGTTTGACTGCCTTGTACACCGCGTAAGCTTACTTGTCAATATCTGGATAATTCATCTTGGCACCTTGTAACCCAATGCTCATGAATGACATGGGCCGCTCATCGTTGTTGTCATCTTTCTGAGTGAGGACGACCGCCAGAGATGAATATGAGGCAAAGGTGTACAAGATAAAGCCTTTGCTGAAATCCGGGCTATGAAGAGCAGGTGATTCTCAGGAGAATTCCATTTGAAGTTAGCGTTCTTCTTGATCATACCTTGCAACGGTTTCACAATTTGTGCAAAATTTGATATAAACTTTCACACGAAGTTGATTTTCCCGAGGAAACAATGCATGGCCTTCTTGCCACTTGGGGGAGGTATCTAGGTGATGAATTTCGCATGTTCTGGATCCACTACTATTTCGTCTCGAGTTATGATGTGCCCTAATAGGTTTCCTTTGGAGATGACAGAAATGCTTTTCTTCGGGTTTAGTGAGATCCCATATTTTCGACACCTTTCAAAAATCTGCTTGAGGTGATGTAGGTGGTTAGACCTACGTTTTGAAAATACGGTGACATCGTCAAGGTATATCACGACGCTTTTCCCTATGAGGCCTTTGAAGGCGATGTCCATGGCTCTCTGGAAGGTTGCGCCAGCATTAATCAAGCCAAAGGGCATGCATCTGAATGTGAAATTTCCCCATTTAGTTCTGAATGTGGTTTTCAGCCGGTCAGGTTCAACCACTAGTACTTGGTTATAACCTAAAAAAACCATCCAATAAAGAGAACATTTCTGATCTCGATACATCTTGAAGGATTTGCTCCATAGGGGGCACCTAGTAGTTGTCCTTTTTCGAATCTTTGTTTAAATTTCTAAAGTCTACGCATAAACGGATTTCGCCATATTTCTTACGAACTGGAACCAAGTTTGAAACCCAAGTTGAATGCCGGAATTTGAAAATTATACGCACATCCAGGATTTTCTTCAGTTCCTTTTGGATCATAGGATCTAAGGTGGGGTGTACTTTCCTCAGTTTCTGCTGGAATGGTTCCACTCCTTCCTTCGTGGGTATCACGTGCTGGATGATCCGTGTGTCATAGGTTTGTAGTTCATCAAACGTCTAGACAAACACATCTCGATATTTCTTAAATTACTCAGTGAAATATTGCCTCTCCTGAGGGGTGCATTCACTATTGAGATTGACGAATTTTGGCTCCTTGTCCATCCTGATTTTTATTTGTCAGTGTGCTAACGTGGAACTTTTCACCTTCATGTTGGGAGGGCCTCGAAAACTGTTATGTAAGTCAAACAACTTTTCGAGTGACACGATCCCTTTCAGTATGGGATTTTCCTTACGATCCCCTTGTTCCTTTTGCAAGGCCTGATCATGATCCTCTTATTCTATAACTATGTCTTTGAACACGTCTGTATTGAGCATGAAGCCCAGTACCTGTTAGTCATCATTAAAAACGCACAAATTAGTGACATTGTCTGGTACGGATGGCTTGTAAATAATTTCAATATAAAATCCATCTCTAAGTGGGGTGAACCTAGCAGTAGCATTGGCAAGTGTATCAGCTGTTGCATTGTGCATCCTAAGTACGGATTTAATACCAAAAGCATCAAAAGCAGAAATTAAATGCCATACCTCTTGCTGGTAACCTTTCAAATGTGAAGACAAGCAAAGGATGGTGTTATGTACCTAACAAGTGATAATCTCAGAGTCTACAATTACCTTTAAACAACGAACTTTGAGATCTATGGATTGTTTGAGCCCAAGCATCAATTCTTCATACTCGGTTTTATTATTCATGCAATGGAACTCTAGCTGGTAGGAAATTAGAAACTTGTTCTTCTAAAGGCCCAGCATGATACAGCCCGCGCCAGCCCCATCATGGGTTTTGGAACCGTCGTAGTACAAGGTCCACATTTCATCTTTTGATTTGACAAGGCTATCCGAACACATAGGAGACGCACTCAAGGCATCGGTTTCTAACGGGTCTTCCGTTGAGGCAGAGTGGTTGTCAATGACCAACAATAGCTCAGAGTAGACGTCTTGAGTGACCGGAGATTTGGAGGTTTGGTAGCATCCAAAAATGGATTCTAAGAAACACATACCGAGCTCCTCTTGTGTGAAACTGACTAGTTCGTTAGTTGCATCTAGGTTTGTCACAGTGTGTTTCATGTAAGGCTCGCTTTCGACCCGGATTTGATTGTTCCTGCCCTTGTAAGGGAGCCACAGGTGGGACCAATTAGTGGCAAATTATCCTTGTAGCTTGCTAGACCAATCTCTACTCAAAAGAAGGCCATAGGCCTTGGGGATATCCACGATTATTATGTCAATGCACTGATGCACCCTAAAATCGGAGGATAGGTGGATAATGACATTATTTAATTCACCTACTGCAGGAACCTGAGATCTATCGAGTTGAATGATCTCGGTGTCAGTTTTCTCATGACAGATGTTTAATTTCTTGCATACAGATAAGGGCATAACATTCGTGGATGCACCAAAATCGACGAGGCAATTATGGACATTGAAGTTGAAGATCTCGAAGGATAGAAGGAAAGGTGGTGTGGATCCCCTTGAGTTTGTGTTCACGGAATTTACGATAGACTAGGGACTAGCAGCGGATTGGGAAAATGTGGTACTCACAGGTTTGGCCGCCGGCAGGTTGGCAAATTTTTTGAGAATAAGATCTTGCTAGTTAGCAGTGCGAGTGAGTTCGTAGAGAGAAATATTGGCCCGAATCTTCTTCATATCCTCGATAATGTTATACTCGGAGTCTGTGTGTGAGATAAGTTCGGTGGCGTATTTTGGAGAGACTGGTGAAGATTTAGCCTTTGGGATTTCTCGGGGATTGGTTGGGCTAAATTTCTCAGGAGTCTTGGTTTGGTTTTTTGTGTTTGGTGGCAGGATTTTCCTTAAGAAAGCTTTTCTTTTTTCCTCGAAGGACTGCTCAGGGACTGGGCCTTTGCTCCTCAAGCCATAGTTTCGAGGGAGTTTGTACTTAGGGTCGTCAACCAAGTTTATTTCAGTTGTGGAAGGGGGGATTTCCCCGTGGATGACCTCAAAAGCAAGGATAGTGGAACCCATATCTTCATCTAGGGGAGAGGCTTCCTCGTTGTTTGAAGTAGCCTCCTCCTCTAAATCCCCAGGGGTCTGGTCTTCTAGAATTTGATTCACCACGGCGGTCATGCTATTGATCCACTGTGGGAAAGCTTTCTCTGAGTGGGAGGCTTGATGGAAAGAACAAAAACTATCCTTGCCGATTTTTTCAACGTTGAGGCTGGCACTCAAGTTTGACAGAGGCCGGTTCACAACGGGGTTATTCTTTCTTATCAAAGGTTTCTGTGTTTTAGCACTTGAGACAGAGTCATTGTTCTTCTTCTTCAGATTGGAGACTTCGTTAGTCAATAGCTTGAGGGACTTGGTGATACTTTTGAAATCGAAAGGGTCCTTGTCTTTGACTCCAGATTTATGGTTCGAGGATTGGACTCTCTTCGTGGTCGGCTTTTGAACATCCCAGCCATCATGGTCAATGGCTCCTATGGATAGCATGTCCCTTTCGATAGCGAGGGCGGTGATGTAATTTTCCGCTAGGGTAGCTCTAGCTTTGCATTTCACGAACACGACAATATCTCGACGAAGAGCCCGTGTGTAGTAGTCAATGGTGATGGAATCATCTAAGGCCATATTTGGCGGGAATTTGTTCAATATAGTAGCGAAGTGTTGATTGAATTCTTTGAATTTCTCCTTCTTCTGGCATTTCAAAGTACTAAGCTCTGTGAGAAGCATAGAAGGAGTTTTTTCTTCTGAAAACTTTTGAAGGAAAGTATGGCGAAATTGCTCCTAGGAATAAATGGAAGCCACCGAGAGAGACTAGTACCATGTAGTAGATTTATTCTCTAAAGTATGAGGAAAAAGATGGCATGCTACATCGTCAGACTGCACCCTCATCATTTTTAAGGCTAGGTAAAAGTTTCTTATGTTATCTTCGGCCAACGTACCCTTTTCAGGGTTGAACCTGAGGAGGTGCTTTTCAAGGTGTCGGGGAATCTCATGGAAGGGACCATGGAGAGCTAAGGGAGATTGTGCCATCCAAGCCAGTGGCTGCACACGCCTAGCCTATTGGTGGGGTGGTATGTAAACATGCCCTATTTCACTTTCATATTCACTCCCTATGCATGACCCGGATGCCTCGCCCTCATGATGGGAGTGCATGTCATGATTTCTCCCTTTGTTCCCTACATTCCTTATGTTTCGCCAATTATAAAGGAAAGGGAATCTATTTTGGTTTCGGTTATGGTGAGGGTGTTTCATATTTTGACCTTGCCCACGGTCTCTATCACCCCGCCCCATGTTTCCCCGTCCTTTCCCAGTTGTGCCCTCAGGCTGGTTATTGGCTTGAGTGTCATCGTTCATAGGTTGGTCGGGCTGGGTTTCGGTGATTTCCAGGCCACCTCGTTCATTCCCTCGGGGACTGTCAGGGAGCTCTACTGAATTACGCTCTATGACATCAGCGTAATATTCTATCATGAGACCTACCAGCTGAGGCAGGAATTGACTAGGGCTCCCTGGCGAGTGTGGTTGGCCACGGGAGTTTGAGGGTTGACCAGGGAGCCAGTGGTCGGGACATTTTATAAGCCTCTGATGGGTTCGCGGGAGATTGGGCACAAGGCCCTTATCTGGTCATAGGTGATCTCGTAGAAAGGGGTTTCTTCTTCAAGAGAATGTTCAGGGGATGGTGGACCAGTGTTTTCGTACATGATTTCCCCCTGCGTGGTTTACAAAAGAATGTTGCTCAGGGTCGTAGGCCCCGCGATCAGCCTCCTTCAGTTATTTCTCTCAGAATTTATTAGCAACATTGGGAGAGTCCAATCACAGAGTTAACATCATTTCAACCAAACTTTGGGATTCTAGGATCTAGCCCTCCTGAATCCGGAGAGGGATCTCTCCAATATGTGCAAAGATGGATATTGTCTTTGAAAAGCTTAAGGTAATGATATTAGGCTAGTTATGAAGGCCAAGGGTTTTGTTTTTTTTTGGATGGTTGAGCATGAAATGTTACTTGAGGGGAAAGTTCTAAGTGCAAAAGTTTCAAAAGTGAGAAGTTGCAAGTGGATAGAACAGCTAAGCTAAAAAGATAGATATAACGCTGGTTTTTAGTCCATTGGGCTATGGAGTCATATCTGGGCTTTAATTGAACAACAACATCAAGTGTGATCCAAGGGGCTAGTCATATGTGTCTAAGGATCTCTTTAAATTTTGATTTATGGAATGGAGTGATACATCAAGAAGGGGAATTAAACAGATGCAGAACGAAGAGCAGCCTAGGATCTGATAAGTACTTTTAAACCAGTCAACCTTTGACAAACACTTTAAGAAGGACACGAAAGCAGACTAGGATCTGGTAAGTACTTTTAAACCAACCAGCCTTTGACACACTTCCAATAGAAAATATACAAAACAAAGGGAAACACAACGATAACACAGAATGGTCTAAGATCTAGCAAGTGCTTCTAAACTAGCCAACTTTTAACACATTCCAAGGGAAACAATCTGTTAGTTATGCAGACAAGTCTGGGACCAGGGCTAACCATATCTTCCTTCAGTTCATCATCACATAACACATACTGAAAGTAACATTCAGAAATAATATTAAGCTAGGACGATAAAATGAGGGAACACCAGCATTCTCATGCCTAAAACTGAATTAAGTCATTCCTAAATAACACAGATTGGAAGAAAACATTCAAATAAAGATTTCTCAGCCAGAGAAGGTTACTGATGTACAACAGGTCCTAACCCTGTTTAAACTGTTCTTTACAGTGGAAAATGAAACAACATGAAAACAGAAATAAAACAACAAGTTACAAATGAGAATAACATCACCGTCAATATAGATCAGGATCCCATGAAACAGCTTTTATATTGATGTCAAACTAGCTACAAACTTCAAGTCCAATGTTTCAGTTCAGCAATCATCTTCACTATTCAACCTAATTACTCTAGCACAAACAGAGCTTCAAGGGCCAGTGAATACTATGTACAAAAAGAAGTCTCAAGCTCAAGTGTATTTCAAAGTTCTGCAACCAACAACTCCTCATCTTATGTAGAAGTACTTATAGGAAGATAAGGAGGTGAGATTTTAACAAAATATCTCAAGGACAGTTAATGCAGAGTGAAGACTTCTCGGCCCTTTGAGAGGCTCGAGGGAAAAATTTACAGGTGGATCACTACATTAACTTTTTCACAATAAATATCAAAGCTCGGTGGAAGCTTTGTTTGACTTTGAGGCTCTGTGCATGTTTTGGAGTAACTCTGCAGATATTTATTCATTGGTTTCCTTGCAGAAGTAACTCCCTGGCTGTGTTGGAGGCGGATATCTGATTTTCTTCAATAACTCAGCCTTTGGTTTGAATGGTTTGAGGCAACAGGTGGCCTTTACGGTAGCTGAGGAATTAATTCGCCTTTAGTTGAAACGGTGGAAGCCTTTCTGTCTGTTTAAACGCTTATGATTTTTCTTTAACTGTGTTTAATTTTGGGATTAGGCTTTTGATAGTCAATCTTAGCCGTAATCCCTAAATTTGTCTTCAATCTTCTGCTCTGCTGCGCTCTGTTCTTCAACACTGATACTCTTTCAACTGTGTTTTTAATAAAACAGTGTCTTGTCGATGTGCAGGGCCGCACTGGGCTTTACGGCATCAATACTCATAGAGTACTGACGAAACATGGAATAGAGCCCCATGAATGGCTTCTCTGTAATGAAACGAGGGCGTGAGAATCGTCATTCCCAGCCCTTGGCATTTCTTCGTTATACAATGGAAAACCATCGAAAACACCTGCATAAAACAAAAACAATTAAGAAATCCTGCGAAATGGGTTTAAACTGCTTCAGATGGCGGGGGAGGAGCGTAGCTGTTGGATGAAGGCAACCAACGGTGGAGATCTGCATAGAAAGGCAAAAAGGATAGCGGGAGAAGAATAAGGAGGAGTAGTTTTGGACCGTCCGATCTGGACACGTGGACGGTCCAGATTTAATCGGAGGGTCTCAATCGGGGGTGGCAGAAAAGGGGATGCGATTGAACGTCCAGTGCGATTAAGCGCTGGCCGTTGATCTACAGATCAGATCGACGGCGGAAAATGAATCAGCGGGTTTTGAAATGGCGGTAGGACTTGCGATCGGAGGGAATAAGGGCCGTTGGATAGGCGGGAAATGGATGACCCAGATTTAATCGGAGGATCACAATTGGGGAGGTCACAAAACAACATGCGATTGAAACTTTGCGATTGAGCGCTGGCCGTTGATCTGAGAACCAGATCGACGGCAGGGAATGAATCAGAGGGATCGCAAGGGTGTGCGATGGCCGTTGGATTTCGAAACAGATGAACGGCCGAGATTGAATTGGGGATCGGTGGTCGGAGCACAAATAGAAGGCATGCGATTGAGAGTTTGCGATGCGATTGAGCGCAGGCCGTTGATCTGCAGATCAGATCGACGGTGTAAGATGAATTGGAGGGTTTTCGAAACGGGGGCAAGACTTGTGATCGGAGGGAATAAGGACCGTTGGATCTTCGGGAGGATGGAAGGCTAGGATTAAATCGGAGCCATCGCAATCGTGGATGAAACAAAAATGCATGCGATTAGAAACTTGCGATTGAGCGTTGGCCGTTGATCTGAGGACCAGATCAACGGCGGGGAATGAATCGGAGGGATCGCAATCGGAGGTCGCAGAGATGGGCATGCGATTACGCAACAGGGAGAAGTCGCGATGCGATTGTGCGTGGACCGTTGGATCGAAGGACTAGATCAACGGTCAGGATTGCTTCGACCTATGCACCGGCGGAAAAACCTTTAAACATATGAAAACCAAAGTTTTGCAATAAAAACAAGTTATAATGGCTCGGGCAAAAAATATATAAGTTAAAGGGAAAAAGGCGCCTGATTGCGGGGCCGGTGGTTTTCACGGAATGTAATATGCCCGGGAGTATAAAGACAAGGGCCAATCGCAATCGGGCCATTGAGCCTGGTCTTTCCGATCAACCCATTTGTGTTGTTTCCGATTGCGATTAGCGCCGAAAAGCTTTGGTGTTTGGTTTTAACGTATGGGCATGTGGGGGGAAGTGGTTTAGGACTTTAGCCCAAAGGGGCTTAGGTCCATAGCAATAAAACTTGTTTTCCATGAAAAGTTTCAAAGTTTTAAATGGATTTGGGGGTTTCGGAATAGTTAAAAAGTGAGTTTTTAACTATGAAAGGGGAATTTTTCATAAATGGAAAGAAGAGGAGTTACGAAAATTAAAGGAATAATATGGAGAAAAAAAGGGAAGAAAATGATGGTTTCTTCAGCAGTTTGTTATACGAAATCAGTAGATTTTTCTGAGTATAAAATGGGACAGCAAATGAGGATTTGGGACAGAGGCATGAGGCCTTAAAGAGACTTCAAGAGCCAACAATTTTTAGTGATAAAATTTGTTCCTTGGAGGCTCAAAAAATATCTTAGCCACCTTTTGGTATGAAAAAATATTATAGGTGGCTAACAGTGGCTCCACTTGGGGATGGTGCCTTCTTGAAGGCATCAAGAATTCAGACTTGATTTCTGGGAGGCTGATTAGTTGCCTCATCCATTGGGCTGCCCTCCTGTGATTGAATGATCTTCTCTAAAAACATATTTGGAAGCCATGAAAACAATGGACCTTTATCGACAAGCTTGCTACCTACCCAATCCTACAGATCTAACATGTTTTCTTCTTAGAGTGCACTTGGATTGGCAAACTCTATTCACAACATTTTATTCTTTTAAAAACATGAAATCTAATCTACTTCTACTCCTTATTTCTCCCTGAACTTAGATTAAACAGTTGAGCTCAGATATTTCTCCACCTAGTCTACTGTCTGTTGGGATTAAACAGTCCAACAGACTTTCATTCTCTAAATTCCATAACAGAAAATTAAAAACAGCGAAGTCAAGATTAAGTTGTTTGACTTGCTGTGATCTATGGCATAAAAACAAGCTGCACATAGATTATTATTTGCAGAAAATTAAATCAAAATGGAAGGCTTAAGATCTGAAAGTTTCTCATTATGGCCTTCTTTTTGTTTACAGCTCTATTTTTAATTTTGTTTTGAGCTGTCTCTTCCTTGTTTTCTGGTTCAGATTTTGGGCAAATTAGAACCAGTTTTTCTCTTTTATGACTCAGAAAAATAAAACAGTTTTGATTCATCTCTCTTTGGAAACTTTGGTTCAGATTTTGAACATGTTTGAACCTTAATTTCTATCCTAATCTATCTACTGATAAGCCAAGATTAAGCAGTTTGGCAAATCAAATTCACTACCCTATCAGCAGAAAATTGAAAGCTAATTAGTCAAGATTAAACAGTTTGACTAACTAGAACTGTGTTTTGTAGGAGTGGCATTTAAGCTTGCACACTTTCATATTTATTTCTCTTTTTTGGCATGGGGTTGTGCCTTTCTTGTTTTTCATTTCTGCCCTCTTTTCTTTCTTTCTTTGTTTTTGTATTTTTTGATTTTTCATAACTTTGAATGCAATGGTGGATGAAATATTCATAATGAAAAAAAAGAAAAAAGAAGGCTTAAAAACATATCATGAATCAAGATAAGTAATGCTTGAGCATCCTGCCATTGACAGGACCCCCAAACAAATCTGTTCCATCCAGCTCTTGTAAGAAGAATGCATTGTTTCCAGCAACTGAATGAATAGAGTAAGGGCCAAACCATAGATTGTCAAATTTACCATGCTTTCCCTTGTCTTCCCTCTTTGAGTCCCACTTTAAAACTTTGTCCCCAATCTTGAAATTGCTGGCCTTTGTTCTTCTATCAAAAAGCTTCTTAATGCTGTCCTGTTTCTGCAATGTTTTGTTGTACACTTCCTCTCTGATTTGCTGAAGATGAATGGTCTGATTTATTCTTCTGATCATGTCATTATCTTCAGTCTGCAACTCTTGAATTAAATTCATAACTGGTACACCAAGGCTGTTAGGAAAAATTGCATCTGTACCATATACAAGCTGGAAGGGTGACATACCAATGGATTTTTTCAATGTTAATCTGTCAGCCCACAGTGCATGGATCAGCTTCGTGTGCCAAGACTTCTTATTGTCTTCCAACAATTTCTTCATTATGTTCACTAAGCTTTTGTTGGAGGACTCTGCAAGTCCATTACCTTGAGGGTAATAGGCTGTGGAGTGCCCTAGTGTTATCTGGTATTTATGACAGAAGTCAACCATTTTCTTGCTTCTAAATGCTGCTGCATTATCCGTGATGATCTTGGTAGGGCAGCCAAATCTGGAAAGGATATTGGTTTCTATGAACTTTATAATAACTGAATCATTGGCTTGCCTACAAGGAATGGCTTCTATCCATTTAGTGAAATAGTCTGTGGCAGTAAGGATACATCTATGCTGGGAAAAAGATGAGGGATGGATTTCACCTATGAATTCAAGTCCCCACTGTTGAAAAGGAGCTTCAACAGTGATTGGATGCAGAGGAACGGGTAATAATTTTCTCTTGCCCTCAAACAATTGGCATTTATGGCAAGTAGTTGTCATTTTGTGAACATCAGGAAAAAGGGTGGGCCAAAAGAAACCAGCCCTCAAAATTTTGTTGGCTGTTGACTTCCAAAACAAATGGCCTCCAAACTCTCCTTCATGAAATTCCTGCTTAATCTTCTCTGCATTAAACTCAGGCAAACATTTAAGCAATATACCACTAGCATTTTTCCAATAAAGACACCTATCTACAATGCAATAGTTTACTGCTTTAAGCTTTAAGAACCTTGCCTTCGTTTTCGATAAACCAGGAGGCGTGTTTAAAATAAGCAAATAAGAAAAACATAAATAATATCAACATACCAAGAGGAATTCATGAAATTGTCTGCAACAATGGGAGTTGAGATTTCCTCTCTTTCTTTCAAAGCATTAATCATATTAATATCGAGAACCTCAAAATTGGATTCAACCATTAATCTAGCTAGACCTTAGCCTTTGATGAGTTTATTGGGCTTTATTTCTAAATCATATTCAAGAATAATAGCAATCCACTTACCTCTCTTACCATCTGGGTCCTGTGTTAGAATGTCTTTTAAAACTGAATTTGGGACAAAGGCAATGATGTGTGAGTGAAGGATGTATACTTTGAACTCTTTCAAAGCTTTAACCAAAGCAAAAGCTTGCTTCTCCATAATTTTATACTTCAGAGGGGCATCCCTCAATGCCTTGCTAAAGAATGCAATAGGCTGCTCTTATCCTTGTGGATTTTTCTGTAAAAGGACAGCAGCTATGGTATGTTCTGATGCAAAATGAGAAGACATAAAATCAATCAGGGCTTATGAAAACCGGTGTTTTGGTTAATGCTTGTTTCACCAGCTCAAAGGATGTCTTTGCTTCCAAGGTCCATTTTATCCCTTGCTCCTTCTTCAACATGTTTGTGATATTTCTAAGGAGCTCTGCCAAGTTAGGGATGAACCTTCTCAAAAAGTTAATATTTTCAATGAAAGACTGCAACTCTTTGATATTTCGAGGGTGAGAGATTTGCAATATAGCCTCAATCCTCTTTGGATCTATCTTTATACCTTCTTCTGAAATAATGTGTCCAAGAAGCTTACCTTCTTGGAGACCAAATAGTGTCTTCTTAGGGTTTAAAGATATTCCAAACCTTTTGCACTTCTCGAAAACTTTTCTCAAATGTTCTAAATGTTCTTCATCTGTTTTTGAAAACACGGTGACATCATCTAGATAGATAATGATGAAGAAGCCCAATTCTTCCGAGAATGCTATGTCCATGGCTCTCTGAAAGGTTGCTCCAGCGTTCATTAGACCAAAAGGCATATTCACATACATGAAAGTGCCCCATGGAGTAGTGAAAGTTGTCTTTAATTGATCAGCAGGGTGAACTAAAATCTGATTATACCCTGAATAGCCATCAAGCAACGAAATCCTTTTAAACCCCACCACCCTTTGTAAAATGTGATCCATTTTTGGTAAAGGGTAGTTGTCTTTTAACGAAGCTTTGTTTAAGTCTCTAAAGTCTATACAAAGCCTGATTTCTCCAGTCTTCTTCCTAACGGACACCAGATTAGATACCCACTCAGAATATCTAATAGGGACAATAATGCCAGCCTCATACATTTTCATGATCTCCTTCTGAACCAATGGAAACTGGACAGGGTTTATTCTGCGCAGTTTCTGTTTAAATGGTTTTTGGTTTTCTTTAAGAGGGATTTTATGTTGTATTATTTCAGTGTCATAGGATTTGAGATCTTCGTAACTCCAAGCAAAAACATCGGAAAATTCTTGGAACAGCTCTATGTATTTGAGTTTAATGTGAGCTGGCAAATTTTTGGACAGTTTGATCATTTTCGGTTTTTCCTCACTGCCTATATTGCACTCCTCTACTTCAGTCTCTACAGGTTCCAGTTTTGGTTTATTGGCCACATCGTTAAAATCGAACAACTCCTCTAAAGGCGTTAGACCACTCGGCAAATTTTCATCTTTAGAATGCAGAGTTTGTAATTCTTTCGTTTCTAACTCTGCACTTAATTCTGTTTTGTTCCTAAGTTTGCTAGACAATAGGTTAATATTGGCAGGTTGAGGAGACGATTCTTCTTCACCAAGAAAGTTTTATTCACTGCAGTCTGTATCATAATCTGAATCTGAACTGTGTAGTTCGAACTCATTTCTGAATTGCATGAAGTCTTCTATTTGTTTGTCATTGTCAAACACTTGCCAATATTTTTCGTTATCAGGCACTGCCGGTCTAAATTTTATCGAAGTTGTGTTGTCTCCAGTCTCATATGGCGTTAGACATGTTCTGGCCGCAAAAGCTAAATTGTGGGCCATAATGTTCTTTTTCCTTGGGATGAAACTCAGGTTTGACTCCTCAAATGTTGTCAACAGATCCATGACATCATTCCGATAGGCTCTAAGTCTGGGATGATTCGCATTATACTCCCCATTGAATTGCCTAATGATTAACTCAGAATCCCCGTACACATTAATTCTTCTGGCTCCTAATTTCTTCAAGAGATGCAAGCCTAAGAGAAGGGATTCATATTCCGCTATGTTGTTGGAACACTGAAAGTTTAATTTGCATGAGATGCATTCTGTGTGGTTGTTTTCAGTGTTAATGATCCAAACCCCTACACCAGCATTATTTCTAGTGCATGACCCATCAAAATACATACTCCATAAAGGACTGTCTTTGGTTTCGTCTGTTTGGCGATTGTCCTTTTTAACTATGGTGCCTTTTGATTGTTCATGATTAGCAGCACCCAATTGAATTTGTTTTGACTCCTCAAAATCTTCAATAGATTGAGGGATGTTGCCGGAAATGTTAGGGGTATTTTCTGGGTTGTTAAGTCCTAACAACAATGGGCCCATAACCGGCAAATCAAGACCTATGCTTTGTTTACTAATGTTTTCACATGTGGCAAACTGTTTGGACACTTTTGCGTTATTATACTCTTCTTCCCTGTCAGCCTTTAATTCTGTTAAAGTGACTTGTTCACTAGGAGTTTCGTTGTTAAACATGATAAAAGAATCAAGGCCTGTATTGACAGAATATATAGGAGAGTTTCGTGGTCTGTCTTGACTTGTAACCGTGTCTTGCATATGAGACTCCCTGTAAAGTCTTCTGGTCTGATTGAAAACCGGGATGGTCGCATATGTCATGTCCATCTGCATAGTCCCCTGTAACTTAGCTCCCTAGGATCTTGATAATAGCATTCCATACTTTGGGGGGACATCAGCCACAGCAATGTCCATGAGTAAACATTTGGCTGGAATCTGGGCTAGGTTAACACAGAGGTCTTTGATCAATCCTAGACATTTTACTCTATTTGAGTCAAAGGAGTATAGGTATTTGTAGGGTCTGGTAATTTCTAAACCAAGGCTCTCCATCACAGCTTTAGGCATTAAATTATGAGAAGCCCCGGAATCATGCATAGCGTTGTGTAGAATTTTGTCATGAATGTTCAAACTCACATAAAAGGGAGGAACTGGTCCCTCTTGAAACTTCCCTTCAATCTTAGGGCCAAAAATCAACTCTGGTAGGTCGTCACTAAGATTAACTGTATCCCCATTTTCCTCTATATTTAAAGCCTTCAAAATTTGGTTCCTATATACATGTTGGGCAGCTAACTCAGTTAATGGAACAAAGATTTTGATCTTTAAGATTTCCTGTTCAAGGCTGAAAGGGGTTTGATTCTTTGAAGCACTTGTTTCAACCTTATTAGCTGTCACTCTATCAACAATTACAGCTTGCTAATTTGTTTTACTTGACACAACTGTTGTAGAAGGAGTACTAGCTGAAGTGTTAGTACTGCTGATGTCTTCACTCTGTTTTTCAGAATTTTGAGTGTTTTTCTCCTTATCCTTATCAGAATTAACAGCCATTGTTTTGTCTTTTTGTTTGGTTGTTTTGGGTTTAGCTGCGGTGCTGCTTTGAGAGGATTTGTCAGAGGTTTTGGTGTTGGGGGCTTGTTGACTGGTCTTGCTTCTAAGGTCATATTCTCTTTGAGGTTCTATGACGACATTTTCCATGTCCCGATAATAATTTTCATTATCATTTCTTTTGTCGTCGTAAGGTGTGTAAAGACCTTGTTTATTATCATAATGAACCTCAAAGTCATCATCCTCTTCCCCAAACATGTTGATATCCTCTTCCTCTGCTATGTCTTTTTTTTGTTCAACCTCACTTACATAGTTTTGATGAAAGGGAGGAGTGATCTGTTGATCATCTTCCCTGGGTCTGTTTGGAGGTTGGTTCCTTCTAGCATTCTGATTCTGGTTTCTATTTAGAGGAGCAGTTTGATTTTGATTTGCTTGTGCTCTCTTAATTATGCTCATCTCTTTCATCATTTCTTCCATCATTCTCTCCATCTTTGAGCTTGAAGTGGAAGGGGTAGATTCCTCTCTAAAAGATACTCTCTTCTCGCTCTTCATTCTTGCTCTTTTCTCCATCAAGTTTACTTCCACAGAAAGAGCACCCCTTTTCATGTCTTCAAGAGTTGCAAAGACTCTTTCTCTAAGTGAATATGTCATGTCTGGATCAAACCCTTCAGGAAATTTGTTTAAAGCTGAGCCCTGAGGAGGTTTTAGTTCGGGGGAAAGTGCATTATAGACGTTGTTAAATCTGGTACAATAAGATTGTACACTTTCCCCAGGGTTCCTATGGAGATTGTTATAGTCAGCAAGGACTTGGAGAGGATTCTTCCTCACTTCCCATTTGTTTAAGAATGCTTGATGGAAGGCTTGGAGATCGTTAATACTATGGGGGGTTAAACCTTTAAACCATTTTCTTACTTCTCCCCCCAAACTCTGAGCAAATAGTCTCAACTTGACAGAGTCATTATCAATTTCATTTCTGTCAAAGTAGTCATTCATCTTGTCCACATGTTGAGATGTTGTTATGGTATTAATAGCATCATATAATGGAATTTTGGACTGATAGTCTTGTGGAAGATTGACTAATGGTATAGGAAGGACTAAGGGAGCATACCATGTTGCCATGGCAGGAGGTGGAGGTGGATTTACAGAAGGGAAAGTGGGCTGAGGTGAAGTGGTTTGAACAGTGGATGTAGGGTGAGTAGAAGTGGATGGACCAGGAGTAGACTGTTGAGATGATCTTGGATGGGAGACACCTAAATTGTGAAGGAAATGTAAATCAAGAGGTGTTGTTTCCCTGCTACCAGGATGTTCACTTGTTTCAGGAGATGAAAGTGAAGATTCAGAGTCTAACTGGATTATATCATCAAATGACCTAGTCCTAAATGGGTTCACTAAGTCAGTTTGTGATTGTTGCAGAGCTGAAAGATTTTCGGGGACTGAATTAGCTCTGAAGGGTGATCTGAAAACAGTTAATAATTTAACCTTAGGAGACTTCCAAAGGATACTTTCTAGATTATCAACTATCCCAGGTGGGTTAGGGTCTGGATGGGCTCTAGTGTGAATCTTTTTAGAAGCCACTATGCTATGTTGTTTTGGACCTAAAACAAGAGAAGTTCAACCAGATATGACAATCTTAGAGAGGTTCACCAATCTGTTTTTATGATTTCAAATCCCACAGTCTTCTAACTGAGTTTGAACGATTTTATAATGATAAAGGTTCTTCCCAGTGGAGTCTTAAGGTCTGTTCAGGATTGTGGAGTCGCCAGGTGGAAAGTTCAGAGTTTTTTCAAAGGGGTACACTGTCCACCACAGTGTTTGTGAAACATTCCTTTCAAGAATATCTCAAAAACACAACAAATGCTAACTAGAGGTTGACTGGGAGGGCATTCACCAGATATGTTACCCCCAAAAGAAGATGAGACCCGGAGGCTACCTGGCCCTTTCCAGCCTCTGTCTAAGAGTATAAAGTAAAACACATCAAAGACGTACAAAAGATATCAAAACTAGTGTTTTACTACCAATCTGAAATGTTTTTGGTATTTTCTAAATTGCTTTTATTTGTGGTTCGGAAGAATATCCTAACTTTGCCTCAAAACTTAGCTACGGTTATGAAACAAAGACAGTCTATCCTTATGGCTAAGCTAGCTGATTTTCCAGGGTTAGATAAAAACTCGAAAGAATCCTAGGACTGACCTAGTTCGTCACTGATTCAATTTGAGTTTCATCTTAATTACCATTTCTTGGTAGTGCTTGAAAAGGCTGCTTTTGACTCTCAAAATGTTATGAAGAATCTGGGTAAGGGTTCCCCAGTGGAGTCGCCAGAAATGTTAGGTCTATGTAATTTATTAGCAAGATTGGGAGAGTCCAATCACAGAGTTAACATCATTTCAACCAACTTTGGGATTCTAGGATCTAGCCCTCCTGAATCCGGAGAGGGATCTCTCCAATATGTGCAAAGATGGATATTGTCTTTGAAAAGCTTAAGGTAATGATATTAGGCTAGTTATGAAGGCCAAGGGTTTTGTTTTGTTTTGGATGGTTGAACATGAAATGTTACTTGAGGGGAAAGTCCTAAGTGCAAAAAGTTTCAAAAATGAGAAGTTGCAAGCAAATAGAACAGTTTTGGCAGATAGATAGATATAACGCTGGTTTTTAGTCCATTGGGCTATGGAGTCATATCTGGGCTTTAATTGAACAACAACATCAAGTGTGATCCAAGGGGCTAGTCATCTATGTCTAAGGATCTCTTTAAATTTTGATTTATGGAATGGAGTGATACATCAAGAAGGGGAATTAGACAGATGCAGAACGAAGAGCAGCCTAGGATCTGATAAGTACTTTTAAACCAGTCAACCTTTGACAAACACTTTAAGAAGGACACGAAAGCAGACTAGGATCTGGTAAGTACTTTTAAACCAACCAGCCTTTGACACACTTCCAATAGAAAACATACAAAACAAGGGGAAACACAATGATAACACAGAATGGTCTAAGATCTAGCAAGTGCTTCTAAACTAGCCAGCTTTTAACACATTCCAAGGGAAACAATCTGTTAGTTATGCAGACAAGTCTGGGACCAGCGCTAACCATATCTTCCTTCAGTTCATCATCACATAACACATACTGAAAGTAAAATTCAGAAATAATATTCAGCTAGGACGATAAAATGAGGGAACACAAGCATTCTCATGCCTAAAACTGAATTAAGTCATTCCTAAATAACACATATTGGAAGAAAACATTCAAATAAAGATTTCTCAGCCAGAGAAGGTTACTGATATACAGCAGGTCCTAACCCTGTTTAAACTGTTCTTTACAGTGGAAAATGAAACAACATGAAAACAGAAATAAAACAACAAGTTACAAATGAGAATAACATCACCGTCAATATAGATCAGGATCCCATGAAACAGCTTTTATATTGATGTCAAACCAGCTACAAACTTCAAGTCCAATGTTTCAGTTCAGCAATCATCTTCACTATTCAACCTAACTACTCTAGCACAAACAGAGCTTCAAGGGCCAGTGAATATTATGTACAAATAGAAGTCTCAAGCTCAAGTGTATTTCAAAGTTCTGCAACCAACAACTCCTCATCTTATGTAGAAATACTTATAGGAAGATGAGGAGGTGAGATTTTAACAAAATATCTCAAGGATAGTTAATGCAGAGTGAAGACTTCTCGGCCCTTTGAGAGGCTCGAGGGAAAAATTTACAGGTGGATCACTACATTAGTTGTTTCACAATAAATATCAAAGCTCGGGGGAAGCTTTGTTTGACTTTGAGGCTCTGTGTCTGTTTTGGAATAACTCTGCAGATATTTATTCATTGGTTTCCTTGCAGAAATAACCTCTTGGCAATGCTGAAGGCAGATATTTCTTCGAGCAATAACTTCGGCCTCTGTTCTGAATGGTTCGAGGCAACAGGTGGCTCGGTGGTAGCTGAGGAATCAATTTGCCTCAGATGTGGCGGTGGAGGCTTTTTGTCTGATAAAACACTTTAGGTTTTTCCTTTAAACTGTGTTTTAGATTGGGGATTAGGCTTTTGATAACTTTCTTAGCCGTAATCCCCATAAAAACTGTCTTCAATCTTCATCTGTTGTGCTTTATTCTCAAAACTGATACTCTTTAACTGTGTTTGATTTAAAACAGTGTCTTGTCGATGTGCAGACCCGCACTGGGCTTTACGACATCAATACTCATAGAGTACTGACGAAACATGGAATAGAGCCCCGTGAATGGCTTCTCTGTAATGAAACGAGGGCATGAGAATCGTCATTCCCAGCCCTTGGCATTTCTTCGTTATACAATGGAAAACCATCGAAAACACCTGCATAAAACAAAAACAATTAAGAAATCCTGCGAAATGGGTTTAAACTGCTTCAGATGGCGGGGGAGGAGCGTAGCTGTTGGATGAAGGCAACCAACGGTGGAGATCTGCATAGAAAGGCAAAAAGGATAGCGGGAGAAGAATAAGGAGGAGTAGTTTTGGACCGTCCGATCTGGACACGTGGACGGTCCAGATTTAATCGGAGGGTCTCAATCGGGGGTGGCAGAAAAGGGGATGCGATTGAACGTCCAGTGCGATTAAGCGCTGGCCGTTGATCTACAGATCAGATCGACGGCGGAAAATGAATCAGCGGGTTTTGAAATGGCGGTAGGACTTGCGATCGGAGGGAATAAGGGCCGTTGGATAGGCGGGAAATGGATGACCCAGATATAATCGGAGGATCGCAATCAGGGAGGTCACAAAACAACATGCGATTTGAAACTTTGCGATTGAGCGTTGGCCGTTGATCTGAAAACCAGATCGACGGCAGGGAATGAATCAGAGGGATCGCAAGGGTGTGCGATGGCCGTCGGATTGCGAAACAGATGAACGGCCGAGATTGAATCGGGGATCGGTGGTCGGAGCACAAATAGAAGGCATGCGATTGAGAGTTTGCGATGCGATTGAGCGCAGGCCGTTGATCTGCAGATCAGATCGACGGTGTAAGATGAATTGGAGGGTTTTCGAAACGGGGGCAAGACTTGTGATCGGAGGGAATAAGGACCGTTGGATCTTCGGGAGGATGGAAGGCTAGGATTAAATCGGAGCCATCGCAATCGTGGATGAAACAAAAATGCATGCGATTAGAAACTTGCGATTGAGCGTTGGCCGTTGATCTGAGGACCAGATCAACGGCGGGGAATGAATCGGAGGGATCGCAATCGGAGGTCGCAGAGATGGGCATGCGATTACGCAACAGGGAGAAGTCGCGATGCGATTGTGCGTGGACCGTTGGATCGAAGGACTAGATCAACGGTCAGGATTGCTTCGACCTATGCACCGGCGGAAAAACCTTTAAACATATGAAAACCAAAGTTTTGCAATAAAAACAAGTTATAATGGCTCGGGCAAAAAATATATAAGTTAAAGGGAAAAAGGCGCCTGATTGCGGGGCCGGTGGTTTTCACGGAATGTAATATGCCCGGGAGTATAAAGACAAGGGCCAATCGCAATCGGGCCATTGAGCCTGGTCTTTCCGATCAACCCATTTGTGTTGTTTCCGATTGCGATTAGCGCCGAAAAGCTTTGGCGTTTGGTTTTAACGTATGGGCATGGGGGGGGAAGTGGTTTAGGACTTTAGCCCAAAGGGGCTTAGGTCCATAGCAATAAAACTTGTTTTCCATGAAAAGTTTCAAAGTTTTAAATGGATTTGGGGGTTTCGGAATAGTTAAAAAGTGAGTTTTTAACTATGAAAGGGGAATTTTTTCATAAATGGAAAGAAGAGGAGTTATGAAAAGTAAAGGAATAATATGGAGAAAAAAGGGAAGAAAATGATGGTTTCTTCAGTAGTTTGTTATACGAAATCAGCAGATTTTTCTGAGTATAAAATGGGACAGCAAATGAGGATTTGGGACAGAGGCATGAGGCCTTAAAGAGACTTCAAGAGCCAACAATTTTTAGTGATAAAATTTGTTCCTTGGAGGCTCAAAAAGATCTTAGCCACCTTTTGGTATAACAAAATATTGTAGGTGGCTAGTCACTTTGAATACCAAATTTGTCGACAAGAAAAATGTCACGGCGGAGAGAATAGTAAGGGATCTCCCCAGTAAAAATCCCCGATTAGACTCTAAAACGTTTGTGATAGGGATCCCATCCGGGGTGTGGGTCCGGCTATTGCTGAATACTCCTTTTTCTCGGACACAAACGAGCCCTACAGGCCTATGAACACATGATTATTCGGATGGTACAAGATAAATGGTTGATGAGTCTTAATGATAATAAAACACTCTAAATAGAAAGATGAGTTAAAGCATGCGGCCAAAGGAAATGTTGTTAGAATCACATCATTAGGGCCATGCTTGTAAAAGTTGTTCAAACCACAGAAGAAATAGTTCTTTATGGTTAGATCACCCTTCAAGCGGTCTCAAGAGATAAGATAAATGTTAGTAACGCAGTTGCTAACATCTTCTAAATAAACAACCTAACATCATTAACACATTTAGTGAGCTGAAATGTATAAATGATATAAGCAGAAAATGCAGCTTACTTAATCATAAAGATATCAGATACATAAGACAAAATATTCATAGTATTAACACATTAATCCTCATCAGATCCAAGATTGGAATCAAAACAAGTTCTTGTATTCATTCTTCGAAAAGTGCATTCAATGCTATACAATTCTCTTTTCTCCTTTGGAGTACCAAAAAAAAGATCCTTTACAATTTCCCGAAGGGAGTATTTATAGAACAAAATTGACCCTTGGGTATCCCTGACTTTTCGTCTTCCTGACCGTTGACATGCTCTGCGACTTGAGGGAATTCGCGACTTGCGACCTTGGCTTTGACTGCGACCTGCGACCCCTTGGCTGTTGCAACCTGTGACCTATTTTGTTTGCTACAATATGTGACTTGGTCATGGAAGCAGTTGCATGATTGCGAGATCAGTGACATTTACCTGTTGTTGTTCCTTGAGGTAACTTCGCCATGCCCAATAATCTGCAGCCACTGGGGAGACCTGAGGCATATCTTCTCTCAACCTATGAAGACACTCGAGAGAATTTGGAATCAACGTGTCTCTCTTGATAGTGATCTAGTTTGACAGGGAGGCCATTTTGGTATAGATCCAGACCGGTGTCACGATGAATTGAACCAGGTTTTCCTGTGATGCCGATAGGTTTTGAGAGGCGGCTGCTTGCCTTATGGGTTGTAGAAATACTTGAATATATTTGGTGACTTCTTCCCACGTTTTCTCTTTGCCCAATGCACCCAGAGAAGGAATGTGGTGTACTTCGTCCATTGAGTCAATGCCGCTAATCAGATGTTCATATGCAGACATTACTTTCTCCAAATCCTTGATGAGTTTCTCCTTGGATTGCACCTTTATCTAGATTTGAACCTTGTCATTTTGTGTGCCAATCCAATCTTTTCTAGGCAAGGTGTCCAAAGCTTGTGGATACATGCTCAGCCATTCTAGTATTATGTCCAAGGCAATAGAGGCTTCCTTTAGCTGTGTGTTCCTCTTCTTGGTTTCTGCCTGTGTTTTCAGTAGTTGCGTGACAGTTTGTTTTATTATGAATAGTTCTTCATATACTTACTTCATGGTGGCCTCCAAAGTGACCAGCTCTCCTTGAATAGCGAGCGACACTTCATTAGTAGGGGTACTCTTAACCTGAAGTTGTTAGACTTCTTCTTGTAGCACCTTATTTTTTTGTTTCGAATTTGCCATCTTTTGTTCGGAGGCCTGTACTCTATTCTACAGGGACATAATTTTTCTACTCATTCTACTTACATTCTCCTCGGTGGCTGCAGCAAAAGTGGTGCTAGCTAATGCGATCATAACCGGATTGGTCCTGGTATCCAAGACAATATCCTTCTCTGTGGTGGTGGTAAGGGATGCAACAGGGTTCCGAGCCAAGCATCTGCTTTTCTCCTGCCTGATCTTGTGTGTGAACTGATCGTAGGTAAGTCTCGTCAGATCAAGCACTCTCTCATCTTGATCCTCGAAGGTACTAAACTCCGAGAGAGAGAAACGCACATTAGTTGTAGGATTTGTCTGTAGCACCTTGATGTGTGGCAGCTCTATCTATTTCCCTGTCTCTAGAGGAGGTGTCTTGCTGCCTTTGGCTCCCTTGGAGGAATCTTCCCTTGAATTTTGAATATCTTCCTCCCTCCTCTTTTGCTCTGATTCTGCTCTATCTTGTTCTTCCTTTAGCTGGCACTCAGCTTCTACTCTATCTTGATCTTCCTTTAGCTGGCGCTCAGCTTCTGCTCTATCTTGATCTTCCTTTAGTTGGCACTCAGCTTCTACTTTATCCTGCTTTATCTTTAGCTGGTGCTCAGCTTCTGCCTTTTCTTCCTCTTCTTTCCTCCGTTGTTCCTCTTCCCTTTTCTTGCGG
This sequence comes from Pinus albicaulis, assembly GCA_034641835.2. Lineage (NCBI taxonomy): Eukaryota > Viridiplantae > Streptophyta > Pinopsida > Pinales > Pinaceae > Pinus > Pinus albicaulis. The sequence continues at coordinate 32,343 of JAXQQM020071309.1, read as the reverse complement.
GTTTCCTCTGCCTGCTTCTTTCTTTGTTCTTTTTTCAGTTATTTATTTCATTTTTCCTCCTCCTCCTTTTCCTTCTCCTCAGCTTCTTATTGAGCTTTAGCATCCTTTTCTCTTCACTGGGCGGAAGAGTTATGGCCCATACCGGTCCTTTTCTTCTTGGCTTTGGAAGACGAGGCTCCTCCCAGCATATGGATTATTTCTTCTAAATTCTGGTTGTCCTGATATTCCTGATCGATTGATTCCTCTAGAGCGGCCTCCCTGTATTTGTTGTATCAGTTCTTGATTTTATCTTCAGCTGGGCAATCAGTATGCTAGTAACTCCATTTAAATTTGGCCTGCTTGTAGTGGGCGTGGATGATTCTCTCAGGATCATACGTCCGGTGTGAAATGGGAGGTAGAAAAAATCTTCTGACTTGCTCAGCCTTTGCCTCTACTTCCTTGAAATCTTTCACTATGTAGGCATCAATAGTGAGCGGAAAAGTGGGCCATGGCTTCTTCTTGCTCTTAGTGAGAACCTTTGAAAAACTGCCCGACATCTGGTAACATGTTTCTTGGAGGAGCATTTTGTCGGTGACAAACTGGGGTAGTGCGTGGGGGGCCTTGAGTGACCCGAAGACTCAGATGAAAGTGTTATCCGCAATAGGAAACCAATTGGCCACTCGAGTTATAGTCTCCATGGCTCGCCCGAACATGCACGGGGTGTCCTTTCCAAATAGTTTCACGTAGAGAGAGGGGATGAAGCTGTGCGAGATTGACTCCATCTCTTGTTTATATCTAGAGTCCCAGAACACCAGTAAATATTTGTGAATTGGACCACCGTGCTCCAGATCCCAGTTGTGTGCCCACCCCTCAAAATGCCACCGTGCACATACTGCATCCAAAAGATAAGATGCCATATAAAACTCTGATGCATACCCTTCATCAGGTGCTAGTGCCAAAGATATGTTCAATTTGAGGGCCGCCACTATCAAGTTGGCCCAGTTGAAGCGGGTGCCATACACAGTGACAACGTACATCAAAGAAACCCAAGCGACGTTGAAATTGGTTGCATCTGGACAACCATACATCCTACATAACATTGCAGCTATGAGCTTGTAGACCTTCTTGAGAACTGTTGTCTAATATTCCTGGTCTTTGTTGAGATTGAAATTTTCTGTTTCCTTCCACCATCCTATTAAGGTCTCAAGTATGGGAACTGCATGAGTGGTGGGCCACTCCTCAGTGAAGTTCTGTTCTCGGGCAGGAAGTGCATAATAGAATTTTGCATCTTGTCCCTTCAAATTTGTGAACGATTTCCTGACATGATCCTGAAAACCCCAGATCTTGGGGTCGACCTTTTGCAGGATCCACTCAATCAGTTCTGCACATGGGAATATAGGCAGGTGGGCCCCCGCGTAGTGGAGCTTGGATCTTTTCACCTGAATATACACCTGCTGGTCTGGGAGGTCCTCTTGAAATGCAGGCTTTGTGAATTCTTGGTACACCTGATACCAACTCATACTGTCCCCTTTGCCGAATGTGTAGGCGGTGTCTCCATAGATAGGGGGAAGAGAAAGAGGTATTTCCTCCTCCGAGATTTCTATCTCAGGGCTTTTTTTTCTTTTGCAAACTGCTGGAGGCCCCATATCACTTGAGGCCAACGAGATGGATACGCACTCTAGCTCGGCTTCAAGGTTCCCTGGCATGTCCATAAAACAATCCCACGATAAGAAATATGCCATATTTATAAATACTAGGGCTGCTCCTACCTCTGCTCAACTATTTTCAAGGAAATGGATGAACTTGTGACCTAGCGACCTTATGACTAGGTCACTGGGTTGCGTTGGTTTAAACTTTCACAAAAAATAAACCTAGTGATTTAGCGACTTGCGACTAGGTCACAAGGTCGCTGAGTCGCAGGGTCACGCCAGTTTATATCTTCATGGAAATGCGACCTAGCGACTTAGCGACTTGCGACCAGGTCACAAGGTCGCTGAATCACAAAGTCGTGTCACTTTAAACTTTCATAGATATGCGACCTGGTGACCCTATGACTTGGCGACCGATGTCACAAGGTCGCGAGGTCACGGGGTCACGAGGTCGCTATAGGGCTTTACAGATGGGTTACACGACGACGAAGACCTTTAAAAATACCTGCTTTTAATAAATAAATAAAAGGAGATAAGGCGACACATTAAGTGGAAAGCATGGATGAATTTCCCCATTATAAAGGGCTAGAAAGGGAACCTGAAAAGGTTGATGCAAGCGAGGCTTCCTAGAGGAGGTACACAAGGAAATCAAGATATGGGGAGGGGCAAGCTATAGCAACAGGATTCATGGAAGGTTTAAAAGAAGCTAGGTTAATTTTTAAATAAGCTAAGGTGAGGGTAATGGAGGCAACAATCAATCAAAAAGGAAACAACAGGAGGATTAGGCAACTTACCCAGGAAAAACTCGCTCCAGCTGGTTTGTCAGAGGTGTTTTATTTCTACGTCGCAAAGGCCGAATGCGACCTATGCAACCCTTCTATATATAAAGGGGTCGCACATGTGGACAATAAATGAGGATCGCAGAGTCGCAAATGAGTTGAGTTGATGAGATATGTGACCTCATGATTCTGCGACCTTGCGACCTATGGAGGTTGCGGGGTCGCAGAATCGCAAGGTTGCAATTGTTTGGTTTCAAGATGATATGCGACCTTGCGACTTCGCGACCTAAGGGGTCGCAAGGTCACTGGGTCGCGACTTAGTTGAGTTGACCAATTCTACGACTTAGTGACTTGAGACTTTTGGAAGAGTGAACTTAGGCTTGACTCTATTTCAAAAGGTTAGGGGCTCAAAAATTTAAAAGGGGAAAAATTTTGGAGGGTGTTGTAGCAGCTACAACAAAATCATAATGTAATGGTACACAACAAAAATAGTGGGATTATATTGGGCTTGACGGTAACAATATGGGGGCTACATTAGTATTATAGGGATCTAAAATCACCGACCTACTAACCCATCCTTATTTTGTGGGGGTTTCTCGTTATATCATTTTTTTGAGCCCCCTATATCTCACATTGACACCACACCTATATTTCCATATCAACCACATTTGCAATATTTTCCTATTGAATTATCAAAGGTCGATACCATAGTTATATTGGCCATAACAATGATCAGGGCCACTGGCATATTGAGAGGTCATGCCCATACTGTCCATACATTAGGGGAATTTTGAGGTCTAAAATGGGCCTCCTAAGGAAAATGTACAATCAAAATCCACTTTATTAGAACCAATCACATTTTAGGGGATGACATCATCCCTAATGGTTGAGGTGGCATTGATTGAGTTAAAGGTACTTACTTGTCACATTTTCAATGGTGGATAAAAACTCATGGTTAACCATGGTAGTGCTCTAAGTACTTTTAAAGTCAAACTAAAGTACTCATAATAAATGTCATTTCACATTTTTTGAATAAAAATATATTATTGTCATTTCATATTTCTTGAAAGAAACAATGCATATCCCTATACATTTATTATATTCTATTATATCATTTTATTTTTATATAGTATATTAATTACATCTTATTATACAATTTAAATAATATAAATTTTAATTAATACCATATAAAATATTTATATTTTATTTTAAGTTATTTAATTACAAAGGACAAATGCATTAGTTGTTCAATGATAATGATTTTTTCTTGAAAAAATCATTCTTATTTATAGTCACATCAATACAATTTTTTTATTAATTTTATTTTGGTACAACTTTTGAATTTAATTTAACTATGGTTACATGGATTGTTGTGCAAAAAGAAATTTAGAAATTCATAAATATTATTTTATTGGTTTAGCTATTATTTTATTATTTCCTTAAGAGGCCCATTTTAGACCTCAAATTTCCCTTAATGATCAACATCTCTATGGCTAGGACATCCCTCTATTAGGCTATAAACCATACCAACCATACCAACGATGAGTCATACCACCAATATAATATATTAGAGCCCTGGGTGAATTGAACTATTTGGATTATGGAATTCACTGATATGGTGAGGCCCAATGTGACATGTGGGAAAGGAAATGTGGGCCAGTGTGGACAACCACGTGGCCAAGATTCATCGTGTTTCAACTATGTAGAAATGTACAGATGATGACATGGATCTTAAAGGGGAAATATTTGAAGGGGTATAACTTTTTGTTCATAGCTCAAATTGAGATAAATTGGATATTGTTGAAAATATCTTGATGAGAAGAACACGATGGTGGTATCAAAATTGTGATTTGAGGTGATGAAAGAAAGAGGATTTTTGGATAATCCCATTTTCCTAATGTACGTTGAAGATCAATTTTAATTATGTGCCTAATATCGCATTAGGGGGTTGGGCGTGTTACACATGTAGAGTTAGTTTAACATTGACATGAAATTTTTATTGAGGATATAAATGAGGTGTTGGTAAGTGTGGAGCTAATGGGACAATATCTATTATATTATAACAAAAATATACAAAGAAAATTCTTTCTTTGAGTATAATTCTTTTAAATTATAGAAATATTATATTAAAAATAGGCGTTATTCTAAAAAAAATTCTATCAAATGTTATGAACATTAAATTTTATAAACATTTTATAAAATTAATCTTTTAAATGGTGGCTATAATAACTTCCTAGATATAAAGCAAGAACATTATAATAAGTAATATATACTATGAAAAAATGAGATGTGTTTCCTCATCCTCATCCTCTTCTTCTATACATGAAGAAGCGTTATCTTTGTCATTTTCTATATTCACTGCCTCATTTCTTTCAACTTCATCATGAGATAAATATTCTAAAGATAAAGAGGAGGGAAAATCAAGTCCGTTGTCTTCAAAGGTGGTGACTTCAAGTTTTATTTTTCTTCTTCCTACTCTTTTCATGTCTTCTATATTTTATACATCGTCTTTGGATGAGTGCTTATTAGATTCCATAGTTATTTAACTACTAATAATCATTAAACATATTAATACATCAAAAAAATTCATTATATTATAGAATTGTTAGACTAGACATAACAATGTTGAAAAAAACTTGTGAAAATGAAATTGACCAACTAGAAATTACCCCAATAAAAAAACAAACTCTTTTACCTACCAACTTGGAACAAAATTAAAGATGGGGGAAAACTAAAAGTTCTATAAATGAAAACAAAATGGAATTCATGACCATTGCACTGAATCATGTTCTTTGATTTCATTATAATTATATGTTCAAAACCTAGAGCAAACATGTTTTCTTACTATACTAGGTCAAAAAATCATGTCAATATCCATACCATTTCCAAATGCTATGATGACTATCTTGTCAAAGTATTTTATAGATTGGATACACATTGAAACACTTTTACTTAAACCGTTTAGATTATTTTTTCTAACTTTAAACCATAAAATATGAGTAGAATCTTATTCCATCAGGATGGGACTTGATAAAGTATATTGACATACAAAATCTATTGTGATGTACCTTCAACATATTAATACCAATGCAATTTTTTGTTAGTCAAAATTAGTATTAACATAGATTTTATGGAGGGTTTTCGCACATAGTACTAGTAAGAGAGGGAAAAATGGCTATGTGATATGTAATGACATTGTCAAAGGTTATAACTTGAAAAAACGATAAAACATTTTCAAAATGCATTCTCCATTCAATTCCATCAATGATAACTTTAAAATCTACCCTTTAGATTAGTGATTAGGAATGGATGTTTAATCGATTCCATTCATTCATGTAGATATAATGCCACCATTATCATATATACACCACCCTTATCCTAACTACATAGACATTTAAAACAAATTGCATTGCATGTTTATATCTTCGGAAAATATTCTATAGAGCGGAAATTTAATGAAATATAGAATTTCAAGATGAATAACCTATGTTAAAAATTTAATATGGATATATTTTCAATTGGATAACTCATATTGAAATTGAATGGATTAAAAAAGTGACCAATTAATTCGTAATTTTGTCTTGAAATTGTTTTCATTTTTAAGTTTTTTGGATAAATTATTTTTAGTTAGTTGATCCACCCACCTTCTCTAGAATAAAAAACATTTTCAAAATCACGTGGTCAATTTTATCTACTTATAAAAACATATATTTTTAAAAAGAAAAACATATTTTGACATTCTTTGATTATTGTTTTTAATAAAGTGGGATAGATTTTCAAATTGATTAAAATACTTTCAATTACTTTATCTTTTTATATAAATTTAATGCAAAATTAAGGTGGAAATTGAAGTATTTTATATATGGCACATTGAAATAATTTTTTTGTTATTACTATTTTTTTTTTAAATCAAAGAGTTTCTATTAATAAAAAAGAATATACAATGATGACAAAATGCATGTGGTCTCACCCCAATCAGGTTTGTTGACCAAATCTATAACCATGCAACATAAAAAAAAAAAAACAAAATTCCCAGCTGAGAGGTCCATAGCCTTGGAGGCCTAACATACCAGAAAATAGAAATAACTAGAAAGACACTAGTTACGATAATTAGTCGTTAGAGGTTATTGAAGCAGTATTATCTGGCCCTATTCCTAGAGGAGGAGAAGGGCGATACAGGAAATTGAAATGATGCTCAAAGTGAGCAAGCCAAGCTTCCAAATTTTCTTCTTTCTATGTCAGTGTATTTTTTCCACGCCAGACAACTACAATTATTTCACGAACATGGCATTGGAAGTAGTGGATCTGCTCCAGCTTGGTCATAACAACCTCATGCTCCTCTCTTCGGGCTCTATCGTGAGATTCCAACCGATCAATGACATATTGTACCAACTCCAAAACCACCGTGGGAATCCTAGGACACCTAGAAGGAGCACGACCTGTTGACCCCACACGACTCTATATTTTTCTCTGTCATTGAGATGCCATTGCACGACAATGATCCGATCTTCTGCGTCCTTCAACAACACCCCGACCACTTTGAATTAGCATACTGGTACCTCTGCCCACCGTGGAACTGACGAAGGACCTTCACCTCCCCACGAGCTCCGCGACCCCCACACCTAACACCATGCACTAAACCAATGCCCCGTATGTTACTACCACCACTCTCATTTGCTATGCCACCCCAAATGCCTTCTGAAGCAGATAATCCATCCTCGAGGTGCGACGATTCCAACTTTTACTAAACCAGGGCACAGGGATCACAAACTTGGATTCATGTTGAAGTCTCAGAAGAAGCATGAACCCATATTTTAATTCCCTATCCACACTAATGACCACAAAAATAAACCAGGCAACACATTGTCAGAAACTATGCACCCAAATGAATGACCACCCTCCACCAGAGACTTGGAAAACCACACTGCAGATAATGAAGGAAAGGGAATTCAACACTACAAATCCCCCCACGGGAAATTCACCACTAGACAAATACCAAAATAGATAAGAACAAGTAGATGGACCCACTACTGAAAAGGCTAGGGGGTGACTTGCAAACTGCGCACAAAAGAAATTAGAAAAATGGGCTTCCATAATCCAGATCGACACCAAAGCCATAGGGCTATGCCAAAAGGAGGTATTTTATTGATAACCCTAGAAGGGAAGAACCAAGCGATTCCTGTGCCCAGAAACCAACACCACCCCAACACCAATTCTGCCACCCAATTGAAATTAGCACCACCATAATTCCAGGTGTCGATTAAACAAGTGATATACACCGAATACAGAGTACCCAAGAACCACCAACCATAAGGAAAACTCGATAAACCATTTGAACTCAGAGCAACCAGACCCAAAACTAGCCAAGATCTCAAGCAACATGCCCTCATACTTAGGAATGAGAGGGAAACTTTCACTAATTATTACTACTTTTTAATTTGTTAGTATAAGTATTATTTTATTATTTTTAATGTATGTTACAAGACAACATCTCCCACATACTTTTATTACTTTATTTTTTATTATTAATTTTTTATTTTTTATTATTATTATCATTATTTGATCTAAAAGCTACATTACAACCTCTCTCCCATACTAGGCTATAGCGCACTTCTTAGGGCAATGAGAGAAAATCTTATGTTTTTTTAAATACGTTTCAATTGTTTGATTTGATTTGACTTGTTATTTATATTCTTACTTTTATTGATTTTTATTTTATTATTATTAGTTTATTAATTGAGCTGACATTATTTGTTATTATTATTATTTGATCTAATTCTTCACTACAACATCTACCTCATACTCAATACTAGAGAGCCTCTGGGCCTTATCAAGGTATTTATTTCCATAATCGCCACATTCTTTGATTTTCCTTGCCATTTCACATTTTTTATTGCTATTAAATTATTATTCCAAGCAAGTATCCATCATCTTTTCTCTAAGTGAGAATAATTCTCTTTTAAAACTGCAGGAAGCTTGACTACCCACCATGAGCTAGTAAGAAGTAGTATTTCACAAATCAGCGTGGAAGTGCTAAGGATATTTTAAGAAGCATATTGATTTACCTTTTTGAGTTCCTACATGGATTTGATATGGGAATATACTTTGACATTGCATGAGAATTTTTGGTATCCTTAGTTATGGTGTGAGGAATTCTCATTCCACTAATAGAAGAAATCATTTCATAGATGCCATGACTATCTATGAAAGGTAAATGTTGGTTTGAGTGATGGAATATGACCAACAATGTATGTATGGATTTTTTAGTGGATAGTGATACTATTGAAAACATAATGAAATATGTTTAGAAATCATACTTGGGTCCACCATAGTCTAAAATTACTTTCTAAATCCAAAAATATATCACTTGCAATGTTTGATATAATATACTTTTCATGTCAATTCAACGTTCTTTATCGTCTATGAAATTGTACCCTTATTAACATTCCTTTATTCTTAGATCTTTGCAGCTAATGGTGAGGATTGGAGAGTTTTTGGTGTCCTACATGGGAGATATTTTTCATCGATGTTTTGAGTTAACTATCACAACCCATCATCCGGAGATCCATGGAAAAATATTAATCATGATTATTTTCAAAGTATCATATCTCTTTTAGCTTATCCCTTCCATGCATGTATAAGATTAATTTTTTTGAAGGGATAATCTAAATGAGATATGATACTTTGAGAAAAAACGTGATTAAGATTATTTCATGTATCTTCTGATGATGGGATGTGATACTTAGCCCGAAATGTTGATGAAAAAAATCTCCCATGCAGAACTCCAAACAATCTCTAAGGCAAACTTGAAATGACACAAGAAAATTAATGGTGAGGATGTCAAGACATTATTACCAACATCCTAAAAGGAATATATATCACCATGAGTTGATTAAATAATTAGGCATGCGTGCTCTTTCTTGTGATGGTAAAACTTGGGATTATTTTGAGGTAAGTGTGGAAAAGAAGTAGTAGAAGGAGGATATGAAAAGGTGACATTCGAGGAGGTGATTGAATTAGTAGGCCCAAATTTGGAGAATATGATAGTTCCATTTAGGAGGTAATATGTTTGGTGGGCCGGAAATGGGGCAAAGGAAACCTGGCTATAGAATAGGAAGGCTTCAACATAGAAGAAAAGGGAAATAATTGTTGTAGAAGTCATTTCTAGAAAACAAACTATTTTGAAAAGCGCAGCCTAGTAACAAGAAGAGAATTCCAAAGATAAGAACAATTATATAATTTGTTTTGATAGAGGTCACTACTATAGAAACTCAACCTAATAATAAAAAGATGAAAAACAACAAATTATTTGATAAGTACTTTTGTCTGAAGGATTTCAATTCTATGTTATTGAAGATTAATAAAAATGTGAGAATACAAATAAAGGGTTACACCAGAAATTAGTTTTTTCCTTGAAAGAAAAAGAGAATTTGATGCCCAAAATTAACATGGATACTTTGATTTGAACTATAGAATACCAACTCCATCTAGAATAAATAGTATACAACATGATCACAATAGAACACACACCTTCTATTTCACATGAAGTTGGTGTTAATGATATAGAAAAAGAGTTTGAGGATGTTTCTACAAATGCAACTAGAGTTGATGTTGATAAGGATTTATTTAAAGTTAAAATTACTATATAAACTACCAAAATTAAAGTTATTATGAATCCCTCTAATATTTACCTTATTACAAGACTTATTTAAATTTTTTGACATTGAAATTGCTATAGAACCTACTATTATTGGTATTTCTATAGAATTTGATGAGGAAAATCTTGATACAAATCCCATTGAGGGGATAAATCCTATAGAATCCACTTAAGGGATTAAAGAAGAAATTACTCCTAAGAATGTGGTTTAGTTTATAGAAATTGTAGTGGAGGTATAAGAGGAGACCATGCCTAATATTTTGGTAATATTTTAAAAGTTTTAATAAAAGCTCTAGTTGAGGAGGTGTCAATGATAAATGGGGATACCCTAGAGGAAAACATATTTGAGGATGTGATAGAGAAAGAAGTAGTAGTTGAAAGAATTGTTATGTTATAAATTATAAACTTCAAATCTTACCATTATATTCATTCGAAATCATTCAATTGAGGGCCAAAGTGGACAAGATGAATCTTGTCGAGTCATGAGGTTAGTGTGTGATATCATTACATTTGCATCACCAAGCTATTCATAGGCATTGCGATTACTGGGTTGAATTCTATAATTATCAAACAAGCGAAATATGGGAGTGTATGTGGATATAATGATAAGGTCTTACAAAATCCCGAGACTTATTCATCGATTAAAATTAGACAAAGAGAATATGTTCCATTTGGATTATGAATACCTTTTCTATAGATCATCTTCCCTTGTATATTTTTGTTTCTTAAAGAAATAATGAATACCTTTCTAACTTCATTCCATTGTTGCAAGTAATTATGCTTTGTTTATGATGGAGAGTGATCCATATTAGATCACATAAATTTTATTTTATCTCAATGTTTTCAGAATGGAAAAAAATAGAGGAATTAGTTTGTAGGGTAACATTAATGGTGGGTGCCATTTTGGAGAATTGGGGTTTGAAACCTTCCAAATCCATTTTGAGGCATCAAGTGAAATTTTTAGGGTCAAAGCTTTATCAATTTAGCATTGACCTCAGGATATTGATCTACACTTATATATATTTAAATTAGTGCAATAATCATGTCAATCAAAGTTCATATGAAAAAATTATTCCTTCCACAAGTTGACCTATTTTATTAACCACCATGGTATGAGAGGATGCCACATCAATCCTAAGTACTTATGATAATGGGGTTAGCCATGTGTGTAATTTCAAGAATACTCTAGAAGGTAAAAAAAAAAGATAAATATATTTAATGGTTGAGGGAGTGAAACCTTACCCCTAGTTGGCTATTGTTTTAAATACTGAGACGCTAGGAGGAGTAGGGGTTCCATTGCATGGAAGTGCATTTACTTCCATAGTTGAGAAAATCAGCTAAGAGAGAAAATTTAGAGAGCATAATAGAGGGGGTTAAAGTTCTATAGTAGCCTTATAGGCCACTGGTTTCAGGTACTCAAAAAATACCTCTTCCTTTTTACTTGCATTTTTCCATACCATAAAAAAGAGAACATTGCAACCTTACCTTCTAGAGCAGGTTTTTCCTGTAAGGGTTTCCCAGGGAAAAACTTGTGTCTATTGTGGATGGTGTGCTTGTGTATTTCTATTCTTTATTTATTTCATTTTTCATATTTCCTGTATTTACACATAAAATCAAATATTATAGAAAAAGAAATCTAAAGGAAAAATTAACCTACATATTATAACTTTCAATAAATTTACCATATTTGTTGTGACAAACTATTCCAGTTGAATATTCGTAACAATTTACATATCAAAGAGGAAAATAATATATTATGTGAATAATATAAATAAGAGATTAATAAACAAAGAAAATGGAACCCTAACCATTTTGGGGGGAAAATTCAATTAAGAGTTTCACTTCCTTCTTAGGAAACATAATTAATTGGAATAAAACATTGGAAATTTTGAAATATGCTGAGGAATCATTCAATTTATGGGTGAGGGGTGAATATTATGTTCCTCCTATGGTAATAATGGAGTATTGAGAATGATTGAAAACCCTCATGTTTTTTCCCACATACATCATTCTCAGAGGGCTACAATAATTGAATGAGAGAAGAATAGATCAATTGGGGTTGTATGTTGTACTTGGTTGCTAAAAAAGCTAGGATTCCCTATCTATTGATCCGAGGAAATGAGTACCGATTTCATACCCTAATTTGTATATGATCTCTTTAAGGAGGTATGGGATGGAGTGGTTGGGGTTGAGGTTTCATGTTTCCATTTATTTTCATTCACCCAACTATCACTTGAGTATTTCTAGGGATAAGCATGAAGAGGTAGAATTATGGGCTAATATAAAACTCAAGTTGAGATATTACATGATGGAAGACCATGGTCATCCTCCTTTCAGCGAGAGCAATCTTAATGGAAAAAATTGTCACTCAAAATATTTTGATTTGGAGAATGAATATGGGGATTGTAGAGTTGCATATGTATTCTTTTTCAGAAGAGTTGCTATAGATTTGATGAATAGGTGCTGCAAAGCATGTTATGAACTACTATAACTTTCATAAGCTCTCAAGAGAGGAAGAGGTGGGAAATGGTTGAAGGAGATGATGAGATCAAGCCTTATTACCATGAATCGATGTGACATTCACTTATTGATGGTTATTTTGGAAGCCTCCAAATTCTGCTACATATCATGCCCTCCCTTCTTTGAAAAATGATTAGGAACAATGATTAGGAACCCTTGTCTAATCAAGATTGTTTATTATCCTAGTGATTGAACATGTACTATGTTATTATATAGGATAAAGTTAGTAATCTGGTATAGGTGCTTGAAAATATTAATTTCTCAAGTTAAATAATTTAGATATTTTTTTATGGTTGTTACTTCTCTACTTAATTAACAAAGACATATTAATGTATAAAAGGGGTCCATTACCTCTTTAATATGTTAGAAAAATTTTGATAAACACATTTTCTAAATTGTTGAAGGCCTATCTTATAACCTAAGAAGCTCCAGTTTGATCCATGTATATATATATTTGTGAGAAATAGTGTGTTTCAATTCATTTAGTTTTGTTTTAGCTTGTTCGACATAGTAGGTCTCATGTTATTTTATTATTTGCTTGTTGGATTTGTTATATATTGTTGTGTGTGTCCATTTTTAAGATTAAAAATAAGTATCATGTGGTTATTAGTTTAAATTAAGATAATAATTTATTGTAGAATTATGTTAATGCGATTTTTGAGCAACATGAAGTGTTTGATAGAATTTTCCAGCACTCCGTAAATCCCTTTAGGCTGAAAAAAGGGCTACATAGGTAACCACAAACCTCTTTTAGTTAGAAATTGTTCCTTTCTAACCGTAGGGGGCTCCCTCACTAGAAAATGGCTAAAGATAATTAACTTTAAGCTCAATGACTACAAATTCCATGGAGGAATGAAACCATTATCATATTTCAAATTCTCAAACCTATAACATCAATGAATACATGAGCCATCTAGATAACAAAGACAAGGTAGGCGCATATTCCAAGTCAATTATCGATTGTAGTATAGTGAAGAATGAGGGAAACATAAAAATATCTAGTCAAATGCAACATAACATACGATTATGAATTATTCTACATAACTAATGACCAAATATTGAGGAGAACCATGATAGATAAATGAAGAATTCCATCATGTATGAGATCCACAATTATCCTAAGCATCTAAGGATGAGTTCAAGACAACAAATTCAGAAATAGATATTATATTAACATAAGGAAAACAAAAAATTGAAACCACACACCATAAGAATCTCTGAAAATATAGGAGCAAGCATGCTCTAATCTTTTTATTCCAAAAGAGAAAGCACATTCACCGAGCCTATTTCGATCAATTAACCAACAAAAACCAACTTCCTTGTTTTTAATGATCTTAAATAAACTTACAACATAAAAATATCTCATGACTAGATACAATGTATGATTCAATCCATCCAGAATGGATTGAAACACCCAAATTCAGAAACCCACTGTTTTTTTGCATAAAAATTATATAAAAGCAATTTTAAACAACATCTCTGTATCTTTAGGAAGAAACATAAAAAAATACTTTATGTCTATCTATTCAACTTATCTAGATGAAAATCCTATCTCAAAATATCTTATCATGACATCAAAAAAACCTTGAACTGAAGTTAAAGATGGAAACAACACTTAAAGCTGTGTTACGCAACAACTCCATGTTGGAACACTTTCCTATGTGTTGGAGGAAAAATAGAGGATGAATGGGAGCTGAGTAGACATCTGAGTAGGTAATGGACCCTTCCATCCATTCTATGACAACTAGCAACTTCAAAAAACATCCATACTACCTGTGTGCAACATGTACGCAACGCTTGTGCAACAAAAATTTCAAAACTGTCTCCTTTCTTCCCACCTTAGATCAAACAATATAGTTATAAATAATCCATTAAAGCTCTGTTATGTATCAACAACCTTTAGAATGAAAAAATATCCATACAACCTCCACATTTTCAAACCAAAATCCAGAAAATTCATAAGTCTGCCATTAGAAACTGCGAAAATGGGCCTCCAAATGACACGTGTAACTCCCAAACAGTAGCACCTATGTAAAAAATGAGATAGTTTTTTGATCTTTTAGTTTCTTCAAATTATTCCCCAGATCCTCAGGAACGGTTCCCTAAAAACACGTCTAAAACAAGAAATTACATAGTCTTAAAAGTAGGCCTTACATATGCATTTCAAACTCCCTATATATGAAACCTGTGAATAAACTGGAAGAGATGATTGTGATTTAGTCCGTTATTGACAGAAACCTCTTTAATTTTATTGAAATTCGGCTCTATGTGGTTGGAAACAATGTTTCAAAATGATGTTTAAAACATAGGATTTTGTGCAATAGCTGCGCAGTGAGCAGGCTGAGTAACACTAGTGCACAACGAATTTTCCACAGTGATTTTGGCCTTGTTTCTTACCGAATGCTAACTGGGGATCGACCTATGGTCTTCTGAATTGATGGTTGATTAGATCAGAGCTAGCATGAAGGTATTGTGCATAAGATTAAGGCGATGTTTTGATTTGAATTACCCCCTTGTCTTGTCCTGTAGTGCAATGATGATTTGAATTGATGACTTAGAGCACTTCACTTGATTTGGCATGAGCATAAAGCAAGGGAAACCATTAAAATATTGGGAGTATAATGTCTCTTAGGTAATGGGGTGGCGTTGCATGTTATACATAAGGGTCGAGTCATATTATGAGTATGTGAAATGGTAGTGGTATTAGGGGGAAATGGGTTGTAAGAATAGGGAAGCAAGGGTAGATAAGAATAGGGAATAAGATGTAGGATATTTTAAGGACCAAATCCCTTGACCATCAGAACTTTGACTATAATAAACTCAATTGAATGATTCTGATATACAGATGACTAACACATAACCCTTTCGACTTGACTGTACAAAACATGTGCGACCATGACTTCCATTGACTTTACAATATTTCATGTTTTGGGTGAACCTTTATGGCAGAGATTTGACGTTGTGAGACAATGACTTTTGAGGCTATGACAACAACAATGGTCATAGGCTCAACTTATTCAAAAACTGAAAATTAAAGGACATGGAAAATACATTTGATGATGAAAACCAATGGCCCTAACAAAACTAATTTCCAATGAATAAAAGATCTCATTGTTTTTTAATTTTTGCAAGCGTGATTTAGTTTAGAAAATGCTTTACTTTGTGAATGAAATTTCCATTCTTAGATTAATGGTGCAATTTTTTATATAAAATAATTATAGAAATAAAAAATGCCCATAGTTTGTGTTGGGTGTTGGAGTTGTAATTCAAAAAACTCCCTCAACACTTAATTGTCAACCCAGGACTTCATAAGCTTCGAGGCATATCACATGAAATTCCAAGAATAGTGGTGTAAAATTTCGCTAAATCTACTTCTATTCTTCTAATAACGCTTGCAGAATCAAAAGAATGGAAATCAAATAACACAAAGTAATTCTGGTACTGGAATCAATAAAAGGAAATACTTGGAAGAATAAAATGAAAGGAACTTGAATTAGCATAAAAAAATCCTGGTAAATTAAAGAAAGACAACAAACATGTGTGAATGAGTATCAGTGTATTAAGAGACGGAGGAAATAATTAGACTGATAGTGATTCTTGTCTCTGTTACAAGTTTTCCATTCCTGGACTAGACCAACATTCATGCCCCATAACAAAGTTCCTGTACTGGAACAAAGTTCATGCACTAGGATGATATTCCTATACTAGACTGTTGTTCTTGTACCATAAGTGTATTCGGTTCTTGCACTAAATTTTTTCACTGTTCCCAACCACTTGCATAAAACATAACGAGTGCTAATTGTAAATCAATTGAAAGAAAATCAGAGCAAGGTAAAAAATCATAAATGAACCATTCAAGAGAGAAAGAACTCTCACTATTCATTCACTCAAAAGTAAAGACATTGCATGGCTCAAAAGAGAGTTTTACCATAATAGAGTTTTTTCATGTAAAAAGTAAGCATCTAATCTAAGAGACAGAGCATTCCCTCTTTCTCATATTATTGTCACTGAATGAATAAGATATGTATCTTTCTATAGTAGATGTTTCAAATCAAGAGTCTCTCCAACATATCTCAGGTGTTCCCACAAGAGAGTTGGTGCAACTACAGATCCTATTATGTGTGACAGAGTTTAATTAACACACAAAGAATATGAATAAACCAACGATCCAATCCATAAATTAAACACATTTTCTAGAAGTATAAACCTGTCCTTAGGAATGACACACTTCGCATAAAGGAAACGAAATAAACTTGCAGGAACAAAATTCTCTTGCTGAGATAAATCACGTTTGAAGAAATAAAATATATTTGGGAAGATTAAATAGAAACACGCATTTGCAGAAAGAGAAAGAGATCCACACAATGCATAAAAATAAAAGAATGAAATGCTACAACCACCTTAAATAGATGCACACAAAGCCACACTGTCAAACCTCGGATACGAGAAGCAAATAGTTCATGAAGAAAATATAAACCTGTGATTTAGGTGCATAAATGAAATAATCTTCTGCTATGAATCTGCATACGAAACATTTAACACACACTTATAAATAGAGGGAGAACGAGCTAGGTTGGTTGGGCCCTAGCCAACCAGCTCGTTTCCCTTTACGAAAGTTTGGAAATCGAACGCAAAGGTATCTCATTCACATTAAATTAAAAACCAGAGATTGATAAACTAGCACAGATCCTTATATTAACTTCAATAGTTTCAAATATCCATCATGAGTTCCTACATCTAGCCCAGAGATGGGGTGATACAAAATCACAGTGAAAAAATTCTCTAGAGTATCGCTACCTAAATCTACCCTAGAAACCTTATTTAATATACAATGCTCGACTCTTGGCTACAACAGAAAATAAACAAAAATGTAATGTTAGGCTCTCAGCTGTTAGCAGAGACTAAATCAGGGTTTCTGGTCAAAACCCCAGCCTCCTTCTCCCGCATTCTTCTCAATGCTCTGAGCCTAATCATAGTGCAAAAATGGTTCTTTAGCAAGGAGTGTGCACTGGTCAATGAGCCGTTGTGGTGTTCATGGTAATGTTGTCGACTGTCCCTTGAGTACAGGAATGTCGAATAGTGCAAGAACATTCCTGCACCAACCAACCTTTATAACGATTCACTTCTATTTTATCATGCTTCTAAGGAAATAAAATGCATTAGTTACAAAGAAAAATAAACTAATTTAACCCTTTTTATTAATGATTAAGCTCATTTAACCCATAGTATCAAAGTCATGAAGAGGTACAAGAATAGGTGTAAGGGTTAGGTTCCATTTGTGAAACAGAGGGCTTGGATAGTGTAATTAAGGTGAATTAGGATCAAAAGTAGGAAAATTCAGATGACCAACATGTTGCACATACAATACATGGTATCTCCTGAGACTTCTATTCCTCGAGTTGATAATTAAGTAATAAATTATTTTAACCATGCATTTTATAATAACCACGATGATTAAATGCATATCTAATTTGTATTCAACACTTTCTCCTCAAAGACCCTGTACTTTTGGCCTTCCAAAGGGTCCACATGATAACATTAGGTGAGATATCCTATAGAATAGAAATAACTAAATCCTTTATGGGAAATTCCATAGTTTTATAATGATATTAATACTAATTTTATTAAAGGTCTCTTTGACCCACAAGAATTTTGATTAGTTGAATTAATTACAAGTTTATTTTATAAATGTATGAAAATAAAACAAACGGATAATCTTGGAACTCACACAAGGAAAACCAAGATAGAAATTTTACCAGACAGTTAAATATTCAATTAAATGAGGCCAAGGATAGCAAGGGGAGAGAACCAAAACGTTGGAGGCCTTGAGAAGAAAGAAAAGATGAAGCAGAATCCTTCCACATATTTGGAGGAGAGTAGGAAGGACGTTGCCTGAGGGAATTCTTGAGTTGGATAGAAAAACCAGTGGAAGCCTCAAGTTCACTGCATTTTGTTCCAGGCTGAACCCAAGAGGCCTATTTCCTGAGGAATTACCCTATTGGGATTACTGATCTAAGCTGTCTGGTGTTAAGTGCTTGGGGGAGAAAGGAAATAATCACCTCTCTCATGGTTGGGAGGTTGGTTTCCCCGTGGATTCCAGATAACCCAGATAAACAGATAAGTATAACAGACCCAAAACATAGTAATAGTAGTGTACTTATTGAATTGTGAATGATTGGTTAGTTTTGCAGAATGTAATACAGAACCAATGTAGTTTAGATATTAATTACTACCATTTGTCTTTTTGGGAAAAGAAAAGGAAAATAATCCATTACAAGTATGAATATAATATATTCCTAGTGATTTGGTGCTTTACTTTAGCGATTGAGGAATGAATGGGCTGTGCATTTGTATCTTTCTGTTACAAAGAAGTCATCTATTTTAATATTTATTTATCTGTATTACATGAAGGAAGAATTGAAAAGTAATAATGGTGGGGTTTTTTTAATTTCCCAAGGTTCCCTTCTCTGTATGAAACTGAGATGGGATTCAAGAAGCCTTTAAAATGGAACAAAATAAGAATTGGAAAAAAAACCTGTGGTGACCAGATGAGGGTTTCAGTAAATAAGAAGGAAACTGAAAGTGTCTTATTTTGAACTGATTTAGTAAAAAATACATACACACCTAGGTCAAGCCTAAAGTATGGTACTAGTTAAGGTTCGACAAGGTCGAAGTAGATGACTGTTGAGCACAGTCCAGAACCTCATAGCTGAAAAGAAACCCTGGGAAACTTTTCGAATAGGAAAATGCCGCAAAAAAAACAAAACAACATAAATATAATTGGTGTTGTACCAAATATAGTCGATCCATACTAAGGAAGAAGAACTGCAAAATGCCAAAACTAACAAATATAATTTGACTGTAGAGAATACAAAATTAACGGTTGTTGTTCTTTCACATCCCAGATCTAGACAAACCAGGAAATAAGAAGCATAACCACAACTATACATATACATGTCGATATCAATTCAGAAAGACAAAAGGTATGAAAATATTAAATATCTTATAATGGCAGTTGTTAGTCATAGGGTTAGGGATTGTGTCCTAAATTAAGTACATTAATTTATCAATCCTGATCATAATATTAAAGTGTATAATTAGAAAAAAGATAACCTATCTCTTACTTTTTGTCGTTTTTGGATTTTTATGAAATTCTAAAAGACAAGTATGGAAACAAATATTCAAGACAATGATGCCCTTCTAATGATTTTCCAAACTTCAAAAGAATTTTAAAACACACAATGACAAAATTAATTCTTCAAAGAAAATGAAATTGCATCACTATTCTAGTCAAACAAACAGTGAACTACTGATCATGAAACTCATTATCCTTGCTGCTGTCTAACACAAAAGAAACTGTACTCAAAGAAAATCAAGAATTGCAACAAAGTAAATCTAAATCAAATTACATCAACTTATATTCTGATCCCTCACCATTAGTCCAGCTATGGCTTTCGGAGGTAACCATAAACAATTTGAGCAATCTGATATCTAATTTGCAGAAAAAGAAACTAATATCAAACTACACACTCATACTTCAATCCCTCACCATCAGTCCAGTTGTGGCTTTCGGAGGTAACTAAAAATGACATGAGCAATTTAATATATCTAACTTGCAGAAAGTAAACTAATATCAAACTACACACTCATACTTCAATCCCTCACCATCATTCCAGCTGTGGCTTTCGGAGGTAACTGAAAATGACATGAGCAATTTAATATATCTAACTTGCATAAAGTAAACTAATATCAAACTACACACTCATACTTCAATCCCTCACCATTAGTCCAGCTATGGCTTTCGGAGGTAACTGAAAATGACATGAGCAATTTAATATATCTAAATCTAACTACTGAAGCAAATGTGCAAGACTGAAATAAACAAACAGTGCTGGACTTAAACAAAAACTAAGAAAAGTAAATTAGCAGAAGGACAATATTGATTCCATGTCATTAGTCATTATAAAAAGATGTGCAAGTGCCCGGGCTGCCTATTGTAATCTGAAACAAGAACACTGATCATTTAACCACAACATAAAACATGAAAGATTATGGACAGAAGTAAAATGTAAAGCATGAAAGATTATGAACAGAGATGAAGCATAAATACCATGAAAGATGCAATGTATAAACACATGAATGATTATGGCACAATGAATTTAAAGAAACGAAACAAGAAACTATACAATAATGCACAAAACCTCAGCGTGTGCAGGGGCCCTCTGCACAGACCTCGGGCAACAGCCTTCAAATACGAATTACGCTTGGAAACAGAGTCTTCTTATATATTAAAATGCAGTCATAATAGAGAAATGATATTACAGCACAGTGGCAACGCAATTACATTACAGAGCTATATGGAGGCTAGCTATTATGCGTATGAAAACGCGTTATTTATAACAAAGGTGATATAACTAATTCCCTAAAGTTTGTGCTGATAGAGACACGTGAACCATCACGACCAGAGATCCAGCATCATGGCCGCGGTGAGGAGTAAATCTATGAAGAGTGGATGTTGGATTCGGCTTATGGAGCCGTGTACAGGTGTTGATGTGTCTCCCGTAAATTAGAAACGGTCATACAAATCTTCACGTGATGAGAAATAGAGTCCTGTCACCATGGGACTCTACGGTTGACTTCCACTTGGCCACCTTTGACCACAGCCTCCTTAGGTGAATTTTCCCGAGCCAATAGGACACGATCCATGTCCACATCATTTTTGACTTGCCCATGTGGCTCGAATTGCCTGAAGACACCTGCAACATAGACTTTCACAAAATGGCTGTGGAAAGTTGCAGCAGCTGCGGAAAGTGGCAAGATTCTGCAGCTAAATGAGAAAAAATCTAAATCAAACAGCAGACACAAAACATAATTAAAAACCATTTTAGATGCTCTTTTACAATTAATATGCAATGATATTGACAACTTAGAAGGTTCAGGTGAATGAAAAAGGTCTAGAAAGGTGTGTAGGAAAGATGCAGATTTGAGACTCAACATACCCCCACTGTGAAGGTGTTGCATGTCCTCATGCAACCAAAATTTTGATAATCCTTCTTCAATTCATATGCCTTGACACTTCAGCTAGTACATCCAGCCCTCTCCTCCTCTTTGTTGGTGCTACTAACATTCTGGGCTTCTTCATTAAGCATCTAAATTTGATATTAACCAGTGCTCTGCTTAACTTCTGGCATTTCTTTTTCAATTTCTTGTTCTTCTTCTGCCATATTCCCAGATGTAGCATGGTATTATCATGAATGATTTTTTCCAATTTGCTTTGTTCCTTCAATGTCTCATTTTCATTTTTAATGTGTCTATTTAAAAGCTCTAGCTCAAAGACTTCTTGTTTCAGTGATTGGACTAGATCATCTTTTGATATGTGAGGCTGAATGGACGAAGTACTGGGACATGTAGCTGCTTTTTCTAAAGATTCTATATAATCATATACTTCTTGCTGCTTTGGGTCTATATCGGGTGTCATTTTTATTGGGCTATCCCCAAAATGCCGTGGAGGAGAGTTGTCTTCAAAATCTGGCTGAGAAGGGCTCACATCAACATCTGGCTGAGAATGGGATGGACTATGTTCAATGTCTGACTGAGAATGAAATGAACCAGGTTCACTGACTGTCTGAGAGTGAGATGGACTGTGGTCAGCTGGGGATTGTTCAGATGTTTCTTCTCCCAAATCAATAAAATGAGGTCCCTTCATTTGCGTTTTCCTCAACTTCCCCTTAAGCCTGGAACTTCTTCTCACACGCTGTGGACCACTGTCTTTTTGCTTTTGTTTTCCTTTCTCTTTCTTCTTGGCTATAGATAACTGTTCTTGAAGATGAACCAATCTCTCAGATAACACTTGATGATCTTCTTAGGAAGAAGGGGTTTGATGCATAGCTTCAATACTTTTTCTCTCTTTCGATGTTATTGGCTTTTTACCCTTGGTTTCTTTCTTCTTCCTTTTTGACAGTCTCTCTTCCCTACTAGTTCTTTCAATTGTAGTAGTAGGAGTACTTTGAGTTTCATCATTTGTTCTTTTTCTTCTACTCCTTCTTGATGTGCTACCTTCAGGAATTTCTTGAGGTTCCTCAAAGAAATTTCTAATCAAAAATTGTTCCCATGTGTCCTTCTTCTCCTTTAACTGTTTTTCAATCAAAATTTTTACAAGACCATGGTGGTATAGATGTGGTTCTACATCCCCTAAATGTTTCTGAACAGTCACAGACATCTTCTTCAAACTATTTAATAGAAAGTATGGGAGATTGAGGGTCTGGTTATCTAGAAAATTCATCAGCGATCTGGTATGGTACATATACATTGACCCAAAACGGCCTTCACAGGTGATAAATTTTTGAACAACTAGCAGCAAAGTAGCCCATTCCTCTTTCAAAGCATGAACAAGAATTCCTCTTTTAAAAATAGTTATGTCCATACCTGGGTTTTGTAGGATTATTCTCCAGGCTTCATCACTAATGCTTTTGTTCTTAAACCAACGTTCACCCTCTTGAGGAAGTTCTGTGGCAGTTGCTATAGATGCCTCATTCACCGTGAACTTAAGGTCTCCAATCTCTACCTCCAGGCCATTGAAAGACCTTGCAAACGCTTTTGTCACTTCTTTATGGTAGCCTCTAAACTTTTGGATAAACCGCAGCCACTTTGCCTTCTTCAATATATCCCTGACTTGCGGATATCCTTCCATGAATTTAGGTCCCTCTGGTTCTGCTCTCAACAATTTACCCATCCTTCTTTCCGCTCTTTAAAATCTTGCCTGCGTGAGGAGGGTTCAATGGAAGTGGGACGGCTGAATGAACGGGAATGAGCACGATGACTGTAGGTAGATATCAGAGAGTGGGTATACAGACTGTAGCGTAACAGAGAACGAAATGGAGTGAAGCGAAACAGAGAAGGGTTACGTGAACATGGCAGAAATACGACTGTGAGATTAATAGAACAATAGGAAGAGTATAACACATCTGGCAGTGTTTAAAATTTGGTGGCTGCAGAATAAATGTAAGCACGTTTATACAACGGCTACAGATTTCATGCGGCTGAAAGAAGCCGTAGTCAAATCAACTACGTTTCATCATCACAGGTGGAGTATCGGAGTTTGAGTGAAGATCGGAGGTTTAATTATGGGACCGTTTGAAAATGAATGTGGGAGGATCATATGGAGATCGTGAAGTGGTTACAGAGTTTGTCAACATAATCATTGCACATAATGGAGCTATGGTTCATAACTATATAAAAATGTGTTTTAAATGCTATTTGAAATAAATCTTACTCATACCTTGGAATTCTTGCCATTTTCCTTGGTCTTCAATTAGTTGCTCTTCATTGATATCTTGAATGCCCCATGTCTTCATAATTGGTCTTCACACCTGCATTTGATTTCATGATTATGGAAATAACATCTGGCTGTACATTCTTTTGAAAACAGAGTGGTAGCTGCGGAATCTGCTTCTGGCTGCGGAAACTGGTGTCAGCTGCGGAAACTGACACAGCGATTATTTGGGTGAATGGAAATGAACGGATGACAAATGACTAGATGGAAATGGTCATGAAAGATAATTTTATTGGTGAAATGGAATGAAATAGATAAAATGAAGTGAAATGGAATGAAGTGGAGTGAAATGAAGTGGAATGAAGTGGAATGGAATGGAGTGGGTGGTCACAAAACTTGTGAAATGAAAGAGAGATTTTTTTTTGGAAAATATAGGGTGTCAGGTGTTCCTGATTTTCACCCAATATTTTCTGTATAAGACTGCCAATCAGTGATTGGTTTTCAGGCTTATACAATATTTTTTTTTTTTTTTTAATAACTGAAAAGAACAAAAGCTAGGCTGGTGGAGAAGAAGAATTCTTCTGTACCAGCCTGATTGCAGAATTTTCTTGAAACATTTTGACAAATTCCTCTTTTGAGAGTGGCTTATGATAAAATTTCAATCTGTGGCCATTCACAATAAGAGGAGTTTGAAACTCATCAATGGTCTTGATTCTTACCACTCCATTTCTAAAGATCTTGTCAATCTCATATGGCCCAAGCCAATGAGTCTGAAATTTTCCTTGAAAATCTTTAAACTTGGAATCAAATAACAATGCCCAATCTCCTTCTTGAAACTTCTTCTCTTTGATGTACTTATCATGCCATTTAGCTCTTTGATATTGAACTAGATCAGTTCTTAAAATTGCTTCTTGTCTGATCTCATCTAGCTCATTCAATTGCTCCATTCTATGCTTTTGGGCTTCTGATAAGTCCATCCCCAACTGAACTGCTATCTTGAAGGTCTTGACTTGAAACTCAATGGGGAGCAAGACTTCTTTCCCATAAACAAGTTCATAGGGAGAATGTCCTGTTGTATTTCTCCATGTAGTTCTGTAGGCCCACAAGGCTTCAGGAAGCCTTTCTGCCCAATCTCTTCTATGTAGATGAACAGTTTTGGTGATGATACTTTCGAGAACTTTGTTGGTAGATTCCACTTGACCATTTGCTTGCGGATGGTAAGGAGTAGATCTTCTGTGCTTGATTTTGTATTCTTCCATCAACTTCTCCACCAAGTTGGATGTGAATTGGCTTCCCTGATCTGTCATAATTTCTCTTGGAACACCAAAGCGAGTAAAAATATCCTCATAAAGAAAATTAACAACTGAATTTTCAGTAGCAGACACTAATGCTTTAGCTTCTACCCATTTAGTAACATAATCAGTACAAACCAATATATACTTCTTTTGCTTATATGGTGGATTAATAGGTCCAATGAAATCTAAAGCCCATTTTTCAAAGGGTTCGATGAGTACCTGTGGTTGCAATGGCATTTCATTTGAAAGTGTAGGTTTCCCTACTCTTTGGCAGCTGTCACACCTTTTGACATATTGTTTTGCATCTTTGAAGAGGGAAGGCCAATAATATCCTAAAGAGAGGATTTTATAGGCCGTCCTTTTGTCTGCAAAGTGTCCGCCGCATGGTTCATCATGACATGCCTTAAGAATATCAGGCATTTCATCTTCCCTAACACATCTTCTGATCACAAGATCTGGCCCCGTTTTAAACAATTCGTTAGAAATCCATGAATATTTTGAACTCTCCTGAATAATTTTTCGTTTTTCACTTGGAAATAAATGTGAAGGCAGTTTCCCTGTAACCAAATAGTTAGCAATATCCGCATACCAAGGAGTCTTAATAGTTACTGCAAACAAGTATTCATCAGGAAACTTATCCTCTACAGGAGAATCTTCTTTAGTATTCTGAATCCTAGACAAGAAATCAGCGACTGTATTTTGTTTCCCTGGTCTATCCAACACAGTAATATTGAATTCCTGCAAAAGTAGGAGCCATCTTGTCACTCTGCCATTAGTAACAGGTTTGTTCATTAGATATCTAATCGCAGAATGATCAGTATGAATAAAATTTTCATAGCATGTTATATAATGTCTAAACTTATTGATTGCATGAACAACGGCTAAAAACTCTTTTTCAGTTACAGTATAGTTCAACTCAGTGGGAGTCAAAATTTTACTGGTATAGTAAATGGCATAAGGGACTAAATCCTTTTGACCCAACACAGCTCCTAGAGCTGTATCTGAAGCATCTGTAGAAATATGGAAAGGGAGTTTCCAATTTGGTCCTCTCAAGATAGGTGCTTCAGATATTCTTGTTTTCAAAGTTTCAAAGGTTGATTGACAATCAAGATCCCATTTAAATTCACAGTCTTTTGTAAGCAATTTGAAGAGTGGAGATGCTATTTTAGTGAAGTTTTCTATAAATCTTCTATAGTAACCAGTAAATCCTAGAAAACTTCTAACATCTCTTTGACAATTTGGAATAGGTAACTTGGAGATGACTTCAAATTTTGATCTATCAACCTTAATCCAATCTCCTGAAATATGATGCCCCAAAACAATCCCTTCAGTAAACATCATAAAGCATTTTTCATGGCTTAATGAAAGGTTTGTTTCTTTACATCTTATAAGAACTTTTTCCAAATTTTCTAATGCCTCTTCAAATGAATTACCATAAACCGTAAAATCATCCATATAAACCTCTACACAATCATGGATTAGATCAGAAAAAATTCCTAGTACTGCTCTTTGGAATGTTGCTGGTGCATTACATAACCCAAAGGAAGCACTCGGTAGGCAAAAGTTCCCCATGGACAAGTAAATGTGGTCTTATCTTGATCTTCAGGTGCTACCTGAATTTGATTATAGCCACTAAAACCATCCAAAAATGAAAATTACTTTTTACCTGCTAATGTATCTAATAATTGATCAATAAAAGGCAAAGGAAAGTGATCCTTCAAAGTTGCTTTGTTCAATTCCCTGTAATCAATGCATACCCTCCATTTACCATTCTTTTTAGGTACTATAACCAAAGGAGAAACCCATCGGCTATCTGAAATTGGATAAATGAAGTTTACATTGAGTAGTTTTTGGAGCTCTTCTTTCACTATCTCCCCAAGATTTGGATTCATCCCTCTTTGAGGTTGTCTGATTGGTCTACTGTTTTCCTCAATATAGATATGATGGATGCAAGTCTTAGGATCAATACCTTTCATGTCAGTATACTCCCATGCAAATGAAGTAGAATGTTTTTGCAAGATTTTGATTAGTTCTTCTTGTTGTGACTTTTCCAAATGTTTGTTGATATTCAATGTTTTCCCTGGAAAAATCTCAATGGTAGAACTACCAAACTCTTCCATAGAGTAAAGAGACATTTGTCTTGATGATAAATATTCTATGTCAGATTCCAACTGAAATTGTGTGGGGTCATATTCTGAAGATGTCTCAAAATTTTCTAATGTGTTCAAAATTTGACTATCCTCACTAATTTCCGAAATGGTAAAGACAGGTTGTATAATGTCCTCATCATCGACCCATTCATTGTCTCCTACTTCTGTAATTTCTTTTGCTGGAGGATACAAATTGAATTTCTTTGTCGAATTACCATTAGAAATGTACATATCCCCATATCTACAACTAATAAAAGCATCAGCTGTGGCTAGCCAAGGTCTTCCTAAGATAAGTGGGTGCCCTCCTAGATTACTCTTGGGAGTCAAAATCATAAAATCTACTTGATATTCCCAAGAATCTAAGGAGACTGAAATATCTTCTAATACACCATCTGGTTTAATAATTGATCGATCTGCAAGTTGCAGTAAAGTAGGTGTAAAAAGAAGGTTAGGAAGTTTTAGCCGGTCCATAGTCTGTCTACTCATAATGTTGATAGCAGCCCCTAAGTCAATCAATGTGTTTGGAATTTCTATCCCATTTATATGTGTCTTGACAATTGGACTTCCTGGATCTACATACTTCTGCATGGTAATTTTTCCCATCATGATATCTGCAATTTTTCCTACCAGGTGGATTCTTCTTGTGTCTTTTAGTTCCTTTCCTGGTCTTTTGAAACTCAACTCCTTTATTGTTTTTGCTAGAATAGGAATCTCTCGAATGGCTTGTAGCAAGGGAATATTGATACAAACATTCTTCAATTCATCTAGAAAATCATAGTTAGGCAACAAGATTTGTTTTTCTACCCCCTTGTAAATTTGTAGTCTTTCAAGAAAAGGAGGTGTAGATGAAGATGCAGGTTGCTCAACTATAGGAGTTGTGGGTGTTAACTTTTCTTTTTCTTTTTGAATGTTTGAATTTTGAATAGATGCTTCCTCAGAACCCTCATTGACTTTAAGAGAGTCCTCCTCAGAGGTATCTTGCTCTTGAATATCTATAGAAGGTTTTTCTAAAACTCTACCAGATATGAGTTGTACATCATTGAGAGGAACAATCATATAGGTAGGAAATTGTTGTCCTTCTACCATCTAAGTATTCTGAGGATTTTTATTGTTAGGATTTGGCAATGGCTGAGCTGGAAGTTGATTTGTCTTTTGTTGGTATGGGAGCATGAGTTGAGGATTTGGATTTTGTTGAGAAGGTTGTTGTTGTGGAAATGGAAATGAAAGTTGTGGATTTTGGTTTGGAAGTTGTGGAGCTTGTTGATTTTGAAAAGATGGAGGATATTGATAAAATTGAGCAAATCTCCCATAAGGATTTTGCATCCCTTGTACCCATGGTTGATATGGATTTTGATGTTGGAGCCAAGGTTTTTGCCAAGGATTCCAATTTGGTGGGGTTTGAAGATTCATAGGGTTGTTAAACCCTTGAGTTTGTTGTCCCTGCCAAGGTCTTCTTGCAACAAAACAGAGAGATTCTACTGAATTTGGGTCTTCTTGAAAGACAGCTTTGAGTCTAGGAATTGAAGGACAATCCTTGATCTCATGATTCTCTGAGAAAATCATACATGTTTCTACAACTTTTGCATCTAAGGGACATTCCCTTAAAGCATGTTTCTTCCTACATTTCGGACAAAAGATGGCTAAAGCATCTGTTTCTGCTTTCTGCTTGTTTTGGATTTTAAGGGTGTCTAGTTGTTCACTAAGGCTTCCTAAGATATCAGTTTTGAATTCATCAAGCATGTTACCAATCTCTGCCCTACTTACTGATCCAGTTGCAGATTTGTTAGCCCTAATAAGAGAAGGATCCCTAGGCCCTTTTCCTGTTTTAGATTTTCCTCTTGAGAGATGGACACATAGTTCTGTTATGTCACAAAGTGGAAGTTGAGAAATGTCTCCTTTCCCCATCATGTTTAAAATATCTATCCATTCATCTCTAATAGTTTTTAATATGAGGGCTTTCAAGGTTTCATCATCTAAGTTGCTCATCTTTGCTCTTTTCAAGTTGTATTGAAATCTTTCAAGTAAATCTTCCAAGTTTTCATCTTCTTTTTGCATCATTTTGAATACCTCATCCTTGTGATTGGTGGGCATACAATAGTCCAAGTATCTATCCAAAAATGTTTGTTTCATATCATTCCAAGTCCTAATAGATTGGGTGGTTAATCCCATGAACCATTTCAAAGCGGCTCCCTTCAA
This sequence comes from Pinus albicaulis, assembly GCA_034641835.2. Classification (NCBI taxonomy): domain Eukaryota; kingdom Viridiplantae; phylum Streptophyta; class Pinopsida; order Pinales; family Pinaceae; genus Pinus; species Pinus albicaulis. The sequence continues at coordinate 2,846 of JAXQQM020071309.1, read as the reverse complement.
TGTTGAAGGAAACAGTTTGAGTTTTTTAGAGTCTTCCATATAGTCATAGGTTCGGCACACGACTTCAAACTCAAACAAAAATGTTTCAGGATCCTCACTTCGCAATCCATAAAAGTTGGGGAGGACAGATGGTGAGATATTTTTCATTGTTGTATGAGTTTCCTCATCAACTATAGGGAATCCAAACAAGTTGTTTCCTTCCCTATTTCTTCCATTATTACCTTCACCATTATTGTCTCCATTGTTTCCTCCTCCTCTACCTCTACCTCTACCTCCAAATCCATCTATTATTTCCTCTGCCATGATAGTTTCTTTAGAGTCCTTAAAGTCCTCTGGTTCTTCTATCAAGGGAGGATGAGAGGGAGTTTCTTCCTTTTCTAAATGAGATTTAGTAGGTGGTATAGGAGAATCCTCTAATTCAGCTGCTCCTTGAATTCCAAAAATATTAAGGCTAGGGGTAGATGGTGGTGAATCTTGTCTATGCCTTGAAGAAGATGGAGTTGTAAAATTCAAACTCTTGGCTTTAGCTATAAACCTTCCCCTAGAATCTCTTGCTCTATGCATGTCATTTTTTTTTTTTTTTTTAAAGTTGGGCTAATAATTCTCTTTCTGATCTTCCAAGTCACACTAGGTGCAAGAAGAGAGCATACTTAAGAAATTACTGAACCAATAACTCTCTTTTCTGATCCTCCAGATCACACTAGGTGCAAGAGGAGAGCATACTTCAAGAAGTTATCAAGTTTTCCCTTCTTATATTATTATTATTATTTTTTTTTTAAGAAATTGGCTACCTAGTTACACTTCCCCGGCAACGGCGCCAAAATGTTTGGTCAATTTAGTGTGTCCTAAATTTCGACATTAATTTATCAATCCGGGATTCGTAAGCCGATGAAGTGTGGCGCACTATATGTGCAAGATAACCTATTTCTTATCTTTTTGTCGTTTTTGGTTTTTTTATGAAATTCTGAAAAACAAGTATGGAGACAAATATTCAAGACAACAATGTCTTTCTAATGATTTTCCAAACTTCAAAAGAATTTTAAAACACACAATGAAAAAATTAATTCTTCAAAGAAAATGAAATTGCATCACTACTCTAGTCAAACAAACAATGAACTACTGATCATGAAACTCATTATCCTTGTTGTTGTCCAAACACAAAAGAAACTATGCTTAAAGAAATCCAAGAGTTGCAACAAAGTAAATCTAAATCAAATTACATCAACTTATATTCTGATCCCTCACCATTAGTCCAGCTATGGTTTTCAGAGGTAACCATAAACAACTTGAGCAACCTGATATCTAACTTGCAGAAAAAGAAACTAATATCAAACTACACACTCATACTTCAATCCCTCACCATTAGTCCAACTATGGTTTTCGGAGGTAACTGAAAATGACATGAGCAATTTAATATATCTAACTTGCAGAAAGTAAACTAATATCAAACTACACATTCATAATTCAATCCCTCGCCATTAGTCCAGCTATGGCTTTCGGAGGTAACTGAAAATGTCATGAGCAATTTAATATTTCTAACTTGCAGAAAGTAAACTAATATCAAACTACACATTCATAATTCAATCCCTCGCCATTAGTCCAGCTATGGCTTTCGGAGGTAACTGAAAATGTCATGAGAAATTTAATATATCTAAATCTAACTACTGAAGCAAATGAGCAAGACTGAAATAAACAAAGCAGTACTGAAATTAAACAGAAACTGAGAAAAGTAAATTAGCAGCAGAACAATATTAATTGCATGTCATTAGTCAAAAGATTATGCAAATGCCCGGGCTGCCTATTTGTAATATGAAACAAGAACACTGATCAGTTAACAACAACATAAAACATGAAAGATTATGGACAGAAGTAAGATGTAAAGCATGAAAGATTATAAACAAAGATGAAGCATAAATACCATGAAAGATGCAATGTATAAACACGTGAATGACTTATGGCACAATGAACTTAAAGAAATAAAACAAGAAACTATACAATAATGCACAAAACCTCAGCGTGTGCAGGGGCCCTCTACACCAGCCTCGGGCAACAGCCTTCAAATACGAATTACGCTTGGAAACAGAGTCTTCTTATATATTAAAATGCAGTCATAACAGAGAGATGATATTATGGCACAGTGGCAACGTAATTACATTACAGAGCTATCTGGAGGCTAATCTAATATGCGTATGCAAACACGTTATTTATAACAAAGGTAATATAACTAATTCCCTAAAGTTTGTGCTGATAGAGACACGTAAACCATCACGTCCAAAGATCCAGCATCATGGCCGCAGTGAAGAGTAAATCTATGAAGAGTGGATGTTGGATTCGGCTTATGGAGCCGTGTACATGTGTTGATGTGTCTCCCGTAAATTAGAAACGGTCATACAAATCTTCACGTGATGAGAAACAGAGTCCTGTCACCGTGGGACTCTATGGTTGACTTCCACTTGGCCACCTTTGACCACAGCCTCCTTAAGTGAATTTGCTCGAGCCAATAGGACACGATCCATGTCCACATCATTTCTGACTTGCCCATGTGGCTTGTTTTACCTGAAGACACCTGTAACATGGACTTTCACAAAATGGCTGTGGAAAGTTGCAGCAGCTGCGGAAAGTGGCAAGATTCCGCAGCTAAATGAGCAAAAATCTAAATCAAACAGCAGACACAAAATATAGTTAAAAACCATTTTAGATGCTCTTTTACAATTAATATACAATGATATTGACAACTTGGAAGGTTCAGGTGAATGAAAAAGGTCTAGAATGGTGTATAGGAAAGATGCAGATTTGAGACTCAACAGTTATGTTATTGATCATGCCCCTTTTTACTTTTTTTCTTA
>JAXQQM020091810.1:0-39396 GCA_034641835.2 Pinus albicaulis | reverse complement strand
GAGGAGAAAAAATGCAAATTTTTAATTTTGAGATAATATGCAAAAAGGGTAAGGAAAATTTAGTACATGATGCTCTTTCTAAAATAGAAGAGGCCTCAAATTTATATCCAATTACATTTTCTATTCCTAGGTGGCTAGAAGAATCTTGCCATAATGGAAAAATGACAATAGTACTAAACAAAAACTAAAATTTATAAAGGATGGGATGAACTCTATGGAGCATTGGGAGTGAAAGAGATATACTTTGGTGCAAATGTAGAATATTTTTATGCACGCAAGCATATTTGAATAAAAAAATATTAAGGGAGTCCCATGTCTCTCTGATGGTAGGACACAGGGTTCCTTAAAACATCTCAAAGGATCAAAAAATATATTTTGGAAGGAATGAAGAAAGATATTCAAAATTTTGTAAGAGAAGGTCAGGTTTGCATAATAAATAAAAGAGAGATAGTAAAATCTCTAGGGTTAATTCAACCATTCCACATACATATTCAAAGACTAGAAGATATATCAATAGACTTTATTACAGGGTTACTGAAATATAAAGGTAAGTATTACATTTTTGTGGTCATTTATATAGACAAATTTTGTAGATTTTTTTGTAGAGCTCAAAGTACATAAACAACAAGCCAAGTGGCAGAAATGTCTGTGAAAGAAATTCATAGTCTTCATGGTTTTCCTAAAGTAATAGTAACAAGAAACTTTTGGAAATAATTATTTAATATGAGTGGAGAAACACTAGCTGCCATGAGTTCTACATATCAAACAAAATCAAATGGTCAAACAAAAATAGTTAGCAAATGTTTTTAAGGTTATCTACAATATTACTCTTTAGAAAAGCAATCTTAATGGATGAAGTGCGTTCATCAAGGAAGAATGGTAATATGATACTACCTATCACACATCTACTAAAATTTCCCCATTTAAGGCCCTTTATGGATATCCAACTCCTAGTATCTCATACTTTTTGCAAGATAAGTCCAAAGTATAGGAAACAGAGTCACATATGGAAAATACTAAAGAAACTTTGAAAATTATTATGGAAAGCCTTCAAATGACATGAAACATGATAAAACAACAAGGGGAACAACATTGAAGTGAAAGATAATTTGAGGAGGGTAATTGGGTATTTTTTATATTATAGCATTATAAGCAATCTTCATTCAAGAAAAAGAAGAATAAAGAATTAGCTCAAAAATGTTATGGCCCTAAATAATTATTCATAGGATTGCACAAGTGGTATAGAATTTATATTTTCCTTCTTCTTGCATTCATAAGGTTTTTCATGTATCTTGCCTAAAAAAGGTTTTGGAAAAAAATATGCCAATGTAAATAGAACTTCCAAAATTAGATGAAGAATGAAAGTTGATTCTTGAACCACAAAAAGTTATAGATAAACATTATGTATCTCTTTGACATATAACCATTATGAAGTACCTAATCAAGTGGAATAATATTCCTCTAGAAGAAGGTACATGGTAAAATGATCAATTCGTGATGAAATACCCACGGCTAAAGGGTTCGTTTGAAGTTTTGACAAAGGTTTTGTTATATGTTTTATATAACGCGCGATGGAATAGTTTTTATTGTTTGTTAAGGTCCCACACAGTGATCAAATTTGAAGGGTAGGTCCGAATTTCAATTAGAAGGGCATATATATATGTCGCCCTTCCATAATGAAAAGCTTTAAAAAAAAACTTTTCAATTGACCACAATAAATTATTTTTACATTTCATTTTCAGAAAGACAAAACCATCAATCTTTATATTAATAAAAAACTGTTACATATACAACAATGAAGAAGGCTCCATCTTTCATTGCTTAAATATCTCATTGGAAATGTCAACATAAGTCTTGAAGACACTATTATAAGAATTTGGATACATACCACCGGGATATAGGAGATTCTTATGTGTCAGATTGTGTAATGCAATTTTGACTTTGTCTCACAAGGAGCAGCAGCATGGAGGTCTAGATTTTTCTTATAGAACTTTTTTATTATTATTTGAAACTTTGTTTATAGATATGAATACAACAATGAAATTATGAGCATGGTGGACAATTATTCAAGCTCATGATGCCAAACCATGATGATGTAAGTTTGGAATTTAACATTTTTACATGTTAAAGACAAATAGTCAAAATCACTGACAACTTAGTATGCCATAATTAATAATCATTCCATGTTCACTTTTGTTAATAGTTTTATGTCACATGATGATGCAGGGGAATTAGGCACTAGCCAGCAATGTAGGAGATTTTTTCCACATGTTGTGGCTAGGAGGGTTCGAAAAAATTTGAGTTGTAACAGCTAGGTGTCAATACCTCAGCTGACTGTATTACTTAGACTAGTTAGAGTTGTAGGAGTCGAACAGTTTCAGTTAGTTGAATTATTATAATTAGACCTTTTGATTTCTAGAACGGTCCTCTCAGAGGAACCGAAAAGCCATATGTTATGTATATAAATTGTAATTCCTCGGATGAATAAAAGTAGAGAGGGAAGAGGAGAGTAGAGAGGGGATTTCTGCAATAAACCTCTGTGTGTGAACAATTGTTTCCAGTTAAATGATTTCCAAGCTTATTTGCCATTGAATTATCTCGAACTGCTAATTGTGAAGAATTGTTTAACTGTGAGGCGATTGGGTACTGATAATTCCATTCTTCTGTCTTTGAATTCCCATAAATTGTTGGATAACCCTGTGAACTCACCCCACCCGAAGGCGAGGTCTGTGTAGAGAACCGGGGTCGTGAAAACTGTTCAAATATAAAAATCCCGCTTAATAAAGAGACAAAATTGTTGTGCTTTCGGAACCTGACCCAAGGATTGGACATGAGTTAACAAACAAAAGGATAGCGGAACCAGACTTGCACCCATGGTCAAGCCCTCTACCAAAACCACGAGCGGAATCACAAAAGCGGGTTGCCCATATCGCACCGCTTTTGCGGAGTAGGCGGTATTTTCTATTCGCGAGCGATTCCATAGGGAATGCGACACGTGGCGAAGTGACCCCGGAAAACAACCGTTTAACCCACGCCATCGCACGTTAAAGCCCGACGTTGGAAGCCGAGCGAAATTGCCAAGAGTCGTTGATTTGGAGAAGGGCCATCGGATGGTGGTCGCACGTTGAACTTGCCCGGAGGTTAACTAAGGTGTGCGGAGGATAGCCATGTACGATACGAGTGTTTGATTGGTTATTGATATATATAGGTGGGGCCGGAGTATAATGAAATTGTTTAATTAAACGATTGGCGGATAATTAGCATAAGTCTGGAGCGTGATTGTTGTAAGGCTGGGTGGTGAAATATAGAGCCGAAAGTTCATTACAAGTTATTTATTTAAAAATAAACATGGAGTATAAATACAAAGTGTTGAAAGTTAAACATTGGTTATAAGGCTTGGAGATAATATAAAGTCGGGAATATAAATTAAAGTCCAACCATTGTGGATAGTATTTATTTATCAAATTCTACGAATTTGATAAGAAGAAGTCAATTAAGACTCAGGCTAGAGGAAAAGAACAGGGTAAACCAAGCGAAAATGCTGACAGAGCAATTGTAGACACACCAGCTCTCCTTAGGGGTCCAATTTCAGTTTTGTTGCGTCACACGATGATCTCTCTTCTCTGGCATTTACTTGTATTGAAGATCACTATTTTAGGAATAAGGAGTTATTTTCTCCAAAAATAACCCTAGCCAAACATTGACAATGCATCAAGGATATCTTTCTATGCTTCATAAGTACATATGTTCTACTTCTAAATCATGTCTTGGAAGTGGTTGTTTTGCTGGAAATTATTCACCAGTTGGTTTCATACCAAAGTCTTTTCACATTTTCAGCATCCAATACATGAAAAAGATAATGGTTTAAAACAACATAAATATTTGAAATTTTGCAAGAATTGTCTGGCACACTTTGAATATGAATTTTGAACTCAAGTGCATGATGCTGTATAGGATCAAGTGTCATTTTGAATACCAAATGTTTCACAAGAAACTTCTCAACATGCTACCCTGCAGTAAGGATTAAATGACAATATTGCATCAACTATTTCCATAATAAAAGTGCACCTCGGACATAAGACTAAACAACTACAAATGTTGTAGATCTAACAAGACCACACAATCAAATGTATTCCACAAGGCCAATACTGTATGAAAAATGAAAAGGAGTTTGCAAACAAAAATACCTTAGGCAACTAATTCAATTAGATACACCAAACCATCAGAAAAAAGGAAAACCAGCCTACTTGGCCCCAATATTTTCAATTGGGTCCTCTAATTCAACCAATAAAAAGGCCAAAACCATAGCATTGAGATACATTTCATTACACTGTCAATAACAATAAAATTTGACTCAGCCATAACCCTTTCCTTTTATTGTTGTGAAAAGATTTATGCATTACTTTAATATTGAATTATGAACTGTAAAGGAACTTACAAAATGTGACATTACGAACCTGGTCAAGCGCACAAGCAAAAATATCTTGGACATGACCCTGGTTGACAAGTTGTATTGCTCATGATGCAAGAGGATTTGTACCTGCACTGCCGAGTCAATCAAAATCCATCATTATCTATACAATAAATACAAGTAATTGATGTAGTATTTTTTACTCTAAGATGCATTCTTATGATAATGTTAGAACATATGTTGAAAATGTCAAAACATACCTGAATAAGCTCCTCTTAGTTTCAAGAACAATTTATTGGAGTCGCATGAACTTGGAACAAGCCTCCCACGATCTGAAAGAGTAGCAACTAAGTCAACAGTGACTTTTTTGTTGCTACGCTGGATCAAGAGAGGTTTGCTCCAAGATTAAATCGCTCCAATAAATTATTCTCTACTAAACAGGGCCAACCACGTGAAGGTGGAAGCTCTTATGGCCCCTCCCCCCCCTCACATCACTCTCAATTCCCCAATACCCAATCTATATTTCATTTTTTACTTTCATGAGCATAAAAAAAAATATTCAATAACTAATAAAAAAACAATTCAACAAAAAAGTACGCAAGGAAACATTGCAATTAATGCTTGACATAAAAATAGTATGATAAATGAGTTTTTTATATAACGCAAAAAACGTTCCAAGTATGGTAACGTTTGTATTATAATAATACAATATTTTACATTATCAAATTTTCTTTTTCTTCTTCCTATTTCTAAAGCTCCTAATTACATCATCAATATCATCGTGCTCTGCTCCTAATTTGTGCCTTTCGACTCGCACTGCTGACCTAGTTGCGTAGTCACGATGTCTGGTCTCATCCAGTGACGGGGCATCGCCTACAAAAACAGATAATATTAAATTTTAATTGTCAGTTTTTAAATATCATTGAACTAGTTCGGTAATATTAATAAAAAAATTACAATGAGATTATTTACCTGGTGCACCAGTTGTCGCCGCTGACCTAGTTGCGTAGTCACGATGTCTGGTCTCATCCAGTGACGGGGCATCGCCTACAAAAACAGATAATATTAATTTTAATTGTCAGTTTTTAAATATCATTGAACTAGTTCGGTAATATTAATAAAAAAAATTGCAATGAGATTATTTACCTGGTGCACCAGTTGTCGCTGCTGACCTAGTTGCGTAGTCACGATGTCTGGTCTCATCCAATGACGGGGCATCGCCTACAAAAACATATAATATTAAATTTTAATTGTCAGTTTTTAAATATCATTGAACTAGTTCGGTAATATTAATAAAAAAAATTGCAATGAGATTATTTACCTAGTGCACCAGTTGTCGCCGTTGACCTAGTTGCGTTGTCACGATGTCTGGTCTCATCCAGTGACGGAGCATCGCCTACAAAAACAGATAATATTAAATTTTAATTGTCAGTTTTTAAATATCATTGAACTAGTTCGGTAATATTAATAAAAAAAATTGCAATGAGATTATTTACCTGGTGCACCGGTTGTCGCCGCTGACCTAGTTGCGTTGTCACGATGTCTGGTCTCATCCAGTGACGGGGCATCGCCTACAAAAACAGATAATATTAAATTTTAATTGTCAGTTTTTAAATATCATTGAACTAGTTCGGTAATATTAATAAAAAAAAAATTGCAATGAGATTATTTACCTGGTGCACCAGTTGTCGCCGTTGGGATTGTTGCCCTGTCTTCCTCTCTGGTGGTAAGATCCTCAAGGGAAACATTTTCTGTCATTTAAACAAAAAACGTTATAAGGACAACCATCAAGGTATAATTAGAAAAAATTATAAGTGGAAATTAATTACTGTCACGGCCCTCACTGATAGTAGCATTATCGGCCTGGTCCCCACTACAATGATCAAGTTGCATGTGAGGATCATCTACATCTGGCTCTAAAACTGGGTTATTTTCCTCGTCGGTAGTGCTGCTCCCCTGATTTAAACAAAGTTGTTAGACATTAAATTTATGGACGAAAAAAAACATATTGAAAGGTTAATGTTTTACCTTATCAGGCATTCTGGATCTTGGGACCTGCCCCAAGCTTCTGCGACGTTCAACTATGGCTTGATAGCCGAAATGGAAAGCGATATTTTTATCTTCCTCTGCAGTTTCTATTTCGAAGTCATCACCCTATATTACATATGATTGTGTATTTTTAATCATATTTGATAGGATTACAAAAACGTTGGAAGGCGATACAATTAATTATAAGATGTTTAGCTACTTAATTACAATTCTTGTGGCTAATTTCAAGTAGCTGCCCTGGCCTAGCTTGTGATGGCCCTTTTTTTCAATCCTAGCTTTGGTTGCCTTTGAGGTGTCAGGAAACCTAGCATCAAAATATTGAAGTCAGATATGACGTAGCACACTCTTATTTTAGACATAGAGAAAATTAAAGCTATTGAATTAAAGTTGTAATTTACCTTGCGGGTCCAGTTGGCATTTTTCCTTCTTTCTTTGCCCTTTTCTCTTTTCCGTCATGGATGAGTGCTCTCCACTCACTCTCTGAAACTGCGAGAGGACGCTCATATCTAGGGTTGAATTGCAATTGCGTCCTATAGGTGTCCCTGGTATATTTCAAATATTTGCCGGCTACCCGAGCCACCGCTGTTCTGTCAAATGTGCCGACCCCAAAAAGGGCTTCTAGATAATCTAGAAGTTCTTTTTTCAGGTTGGAATTCTGGGAATTCCACCCTGTACGTATGGTTGGGCCAAAAATTACCAACGCATGGCTCTCCGGAATCCTGTAGAACTCATTGTTTCCTACACAGAATAAAACCAAAAAAAGAAGAAGATATTATCATTAATTTAAAAATAAAAATCATGATAAATATGTTTTAGATAAAGTACATGAAATATTTAAAATATTAAAATTTACCTAGGAGTTGTACATGCTTTATAGGGACACCCTCATCGTTCACCAACAACGTGCCATTAATGGTCCCTGTGGAGCTGACACGTGTAGCTCCAGGAAACGCAATAATGTAGTTGGCCATATCGGCCTCATCATTGCCAACACGTTCAGCGGTTGGCTGGGTGTCTGCTTGGGCAGGGTGTGTTTCTTGGCTAGCACCTAAAGGAGTAGAAGGTGTACGAGAGGGTTGTTGGGCAATCTCTTGCCCTTGTGTCCCACTACCACCACCACCGGGTTCAGCAAATGCCAGAAAACGCTACATACAAAAGAACTTTTTGTTAGTTTAGTCAATGTAAAAATTAAAAATCAAACTATCACAATTCATCTCATGCAGAACCAAAAAAATATCCTTTTGACTTTTTATTATTACCTGATATCTTTCTAGCTGCCTCATAAGATGTTGTATCCTCTCTTCTGTTTCAGGTGTTTGAGGCGCGTCTATCAAAGCATTAAATTTCGACCTTGCATCTCATGCCTTTTTTTGCAACAAGAACACTGGAGATAGGGATGAAGAAAGCTCTTCCTCAAAGAGGGAATCATCAGGCGTACCATGGCTAGGTGTCTGCATATTTGAACAAAATTAATATTATTTCAATTATGTAAATAACTAAAATACCTGAAGATAGAGCAATGTTGGCACTTTACATGTTCTTCCGCTAGCCTCTTTCCACGATCATCCTGTATCGGGGTTGTTCCTGTACTGCCCTGATCAGTCTGCCACATTGCAATAAAATTATAAATGTAAAAACTTGAAAACAATATCTAACTTGAAAACACAAAATGAAAATTGAAATAATTTCTAATAAGACACCGGACGACAGAGTTAGAGTTTCAAATATGCCTTGCATTGAATTCAGTCCTGGAAACATGTCATTGCACATTAAGGCACCCAAACAAGAGACAAGTTGACAATGAAGACCTTATTGAATATATTGTTGAAGCAAATTCTAGTAAACTTGTTGTGAAGACCTTGAGGACATTTTTGGAGCAACATTGTTGAAGTTGATGGTATAGCATTGTTGGAGACGATCTTGAAGGGCCTTGAAGTGAAGCTTTTGGAGCAACTATTGAAAAATCCTTAGAGCATTTAAGTAAGGCACTTTCTATCTTCCATCACCTTTTTCCTTTCAATATCCTTTAAATGATTTTGTTGATATTTAATGTTTGAAATCGCGTTATAATTCCTTGATTATATGTGTTTGGGGACTAGAATAATTTCACACTAAACCATGCAAACTTAAAAGTAACTTAACAGATCCATAAAGTAATAATAATCATAATTCCTAATTTCCTATTGTACGATATGATGCAAATTATTCAAACATGAAGCAATGAAGACATGTAATGTCTGAATTTCAAGATTGATGAACCAATACAAGAAGTTAGAAAGTACAACTTTGATTCAATACTCTGTGTCCTAACTCCAGGAAGGAATCTAGTTTGTAGTATAGAACATGCATCGTGTATTATCAATTCTTAATTGACAACAACTAAAGGTCATCTACCTCATCAATTCCTTCCCATTTTGTGTTTTTATGTTATATTCCTTATAAAAGTGTCAAATTTATCTCAAAGTAAGCAACCACTGAATAAAATAAAAAATATTTGAGATATGATTGAGAAATGGTCATTTATTTATTGAAAGGATCTTCACAATTTCTTTGGTTGTTTTCATCTCAAGAAACAAGAAATGACCTAAGAAACTATCGTGATGTAATATAAGAAACAACACAGTGCAATGGCCATTTTCAAAGCCAAATGATGTCCATTGAGGACATGGCCTTTATTTGGTTCCTGTTTCATAGGAGTTTCGGGTAGAAATGGAACTTTGTTGTGCCATTTCCAGTAGTAAAAAGGGAAAACCTTCTTTTTCCATGGGAAATAATTTACCTTTCCTTTTTCAAGATAATCTAAATCACAAAAAATATGAACTATCTGCACACATTCTTGGATAATGTGAAAGTGGAAAAGGAATACCCTACACAAGTGATGCACACATGTACACTTGAACACTAATATATTTTTGTAGTTGAAATGCAATGCTTGTTTTCATTTAAATGTAGGATTTTAAAAGCGAGGGGAGAAATAATGGGCGCAAATTAATAAGCGTTTCTTTGGGAAAAATTTAAATCTTGTATTGGGTGATGAAGATAATAGAGATATTAGATCTTGATTCTTGAAACATCTAGAGAGCCCTCAGCTAACAATCAATGGAATTGACAAAAACCAAATAAGAGTCTTCCCAGAGGAAGGGCCTACGGTAAGAACTTACCATTTTGCAGAGGCGAGGCGAATACTTTGTTCTCGAAGGCGAGGCGATCTTTGGTAGCAAGGCGAGGCGAGTGCATTCTGCAAATCAATATCGGAGAATGCGGGGTGAATGAAGTGGTGTAAGAGGGAAATTTGCAGGGTGAATGCTGTTCTGCAAGAGCTCAGGGCGAATGCTGAGGGCGAATGCTGTTCTGCAAGAGCTCAAGGCGAATGCTGAAGGCGAATGCTGTTCTGCAAGAGCTGAGGGCGAATGCTGAGGGCGAATGGTGTTCTGCAAGAGCGGAGGGCGAATGCGCGCGTGACATCAGACGTTAATGTAGCACACATGTACATTTGAACACTAATAGATTTTTGTAGTTGAAATGCAATGCTTGTTTTCGTTTAAATGTAGGGTTTTTAAAGCAGGGAGAAATAATGGCTGCCAAATTAATAAGCGTTTCTTTGGGAAAAATTTAAATCTTGTATTGGGTGATGAAGATAATAGAGGGTATTGAATCTTGATTCTTGACATCTGGAGAGAACCCTACAGCCTAACACAATCCAATGGAATTGACCAAAAAAACCCAAATAGAGTCAACCCTACTATAGGAGGAAGGGCCTGCAGTAAGAACTTACCATTTTGCAAGAGTTGAGAGCGAATGTTGTTCAGAGGCGAGGAACAGCCAATGAGGAGTGAATCTTTGAGGAAAATGTTGATGCAAGAGCGAGGCAAATTTTGTGCAAGAAAGCGAGAGGTGAATGCGCGCGTGATATAAACGTTAATGTAGGCATTGCGATGGATACAAAACAATAAAATCATTTTTATATATGATCTCTGACGGAGGGATGACCGGGCCGACTCTAACAAATACTTCTGTAGAAGATGAGAAACTATTGGTTGTTGAATTTTGAAATACATTTGAGCTTAAAATTCTGATTGTAAATAGTGCTCACTGGCCCTTGGAGCTCTGCTTGTGATAGATAAGTTAGGCTGAGACGAGTAGATGATTGCTAAACTAAAGCATTGGACTTAAAGCTGTAACTGGTTTGGAGCATCAATACAAGCTGATTTATGGGATCCTAGTCTATGTTGATGGTGATGTTTTTCTCATTGTAACTTGTTATTTTGTTTCTGTTTCCACTGTGTTCAACTTCCCTTATAAAGAACAACATGCATAGAGTTATGACCTACTGTATATCAGTACCCTTCTCTGACTGAAAATATTTATTTACATGTTTTCTTCCAATCTGTGTTATTTAGGAATGATTTAATTCAATTTAAGCATAATAATGCTGACGTTCCCTCGTCTTATTTCCTTAGCTGAATATTATTCTCGAATGTTATGTTCAGTTTTAGTTAAGTAGAGATGAACTATGGAAGATATGGTGTGCCCTGGTCCTAGTTTTATCCCCAAAGACTATTTGAATGTTTCCCTTGGAATGTGTTAAAAGCTAGCTAGTTTAGAAGTACTTACCAGATCTTAGGCCATTCTGTGTTATATTTGTGTTTGTCTTGAAAGTAACCAAGTAAAGCAGAGCTAGGAGAGGATTTGTGGTGAGCCCGACCTACTAGTTTCTACTCCAACAGTTGCCTTCAAGTTTCCCTTTGTTTTAAAATATTTTCTATTGAAAGTGTATCAAAGGCTGGCTAGTTTAAAAGTACTTACCAGATCCTAGTTTATTTTTATGTTTTTCTTGAGTCTATGTCAAAGGCTGGCTAGTTTAGAAGTACTTACCAGATCCTGGGCTGCTCTTTGTTCCTCATCTGTTTAATTCTCCTTCTTATTGTACCATTTCATTCCATAAATCAAACTTCAAAGAGATCCTTAGACATAGATGACTTGCCCCATGGACCACTCTTGCCTCTTGCTATTCCAATTAAATCCTATTATGACTCCATAGCCCAATGGACTAAAACCTGCAATTATCTATCTTTTTGGCCGAAGCTTACTCTCATTGCTTGCAACTTCTCACCTTTGAAACTCTCATTTAGGATTTTCCCTCAAACAGTAATTATGCTCAACCATCCAAAAACAAAACAAACCCTCGCCTTTCATAACTAGCCTAACATCATTACCCCAAACTTCAAAGAAAAATCCATCTTTGCACTTATTGGAGAGATCCCTCTCCGGATTCAGGAGGGTTAGATCCTAGAATCCCAAAGTGGTTGAAACGATGTTGTTTCTGTTATTGGACTTTGCCAATCTTGCTAATTACAAATTCCTAACAGATCGGTTATCAGAGAATTGCAAGTTGTTTCTTTTGAGGCATAGTCTCTGTGTAAAATTGTAAGATAGGCAAAGGAAGATGTTTTCAGTCTGAGTATTCAAGTTGTTGGCAATGTTGTACATGATTGGTGTTGCTCTTTAATATGACAAGCACATTTCTTTGGATCCTGATTTAAAGCAGCGGTGATGTTTTTCTATCTTTGTATTTGTTAACTTGCAGTTCATTTCATTTCATTTCTACTGGCTTGCATCAGAAATTTGGCATAGGATTTACCCTTGTTAGGTACCTTATGTTTCTGCTCTCCTTGCCTTCAATGTTTTTTTTTGTATGTGTTATCTGAGGATTGTTTTCAGTTAATTTAACCAGTGTAGTGGTCTGATATATTTCTATCTGATGTATGAATTAATGAAATCTTTCTTTAGATGTTATTGTTAGGATTTAATTGAATGAATTGGGAACACTGGGAGGTCTAGAACTCTGTCTCTATCTCACTAGGATCCTTTTCAGTCAATTGAATTTTTCCAAGTTCCCTTGAGCTGGGAGCCGAAGCATTGAGAGTTCAAATTCTCTCTCTGATCTCAGGTTTTCAACTTTATGTTCCAAATCTTTAATGTTTCTTGTCTGAAGAGTTTACCTTTCAAGTTTGAATCACAGGCTGTTTAATGGCATGTCCTATCCCTGGATCTAACTTATGAAAGTTCACCTTGGAGTTTTCCTTGCTTTCACCCTCTCTCTTACCATTTCATGTCACACTATCATCTTTAAGATCCAATGATTTAGATGACTAGCCCAACTAAAAGCCTGCATATTGAATAGCAAGTAAACCCTTTCCTGACTCCATTTCCCAATGGTATTGAATGTTCCCTGAAATATATTTCCTTTGCCTAAAATCCTCTTTTCTCAGCCTTGTCTTATACTGAAACCTTCTTTCCTAATTCCCAACAACAAAACAAAAATCAAACAAACAAACCCTGTGCCCATAACTAGCCTAATATCTTAACTTTGAGCTTCAAAGACATAAAACCTTTGCTCATATAGAGAGATCCCTCTCTGGACCCAGGAGGGCTAGATCCTGAGGTCTGAAAGTGGTTCTAATTTTGCCTCATCTTTTGTTCTTGCCAATCTGGCCAAAACATGGGAACCCCAACATAATGGTGACTCCGCTGGGGACAAAGACCACTTAGCCTATATTGTCTTTTAATTGCTGATGGTGGATAGCAGCCTACTCCAAACAATAAAATTCATCCACCTGGAGACTCCACACTCCATAACTCCCAAAATACCAAATGAATCCACTGGTAGAATACTCTGAACTGGTTGAGAAGATGCGGTGACCATCTTTGTATGAACATGGATCCAGACATGGATAGAGATACAAAGCTAGATACTTTGTATGATCAATTAAATGGGATAGCAGACATGTTTGGTAAAGTGCTGGAGATGTATATGGATAATATGAATTCAAATGATGATTATTTAGAGCAGCCCATGCCTTCTTCAGAACAAGAACAAACTCAAGATCGAGGAAATGAGCAAAACATGTATGATGCTCAAGAATCTATAGAAGATGAAGAGGAAAGTGATCGGGAACTGCCTGATTGCTTACCTATGTCTTGTGTTACACTGACTAGAGAATATTAGGACCTAATAGTAAAATCTAATAGGGAACGATGCTTTGAGGAAACAAGAGACCACACAGAAGATGCAGAATCTGATGTGGAAGAAGAAACAACTCATGAGCCTTGTAGCCCAACCGAGTATCATCATGATCGTGAGGACTTGTTCGAAGCAGAAAGAGATCAAGAAACATCAGAAGATCCTCAAGATTTCCCTACAAGCACAACTGAAGATATTCTAGAAGAGGTTTAAGAATACATCCTACCTCCAAATCAGCTAGTACAAGAAACAGAGAACTGTTATACTCCTGCTCAAAGAACCACAAGAAAATCTTCTCCTTTGATAGAAGAAGAGATTTTTCATATATTAAATCAGTATTCCACCTCTGAGGTATTTTATGGAACACACACTCCTTCTCATTCATTTCCTAAGTTTGATTGTACCGATCTAGAAAGCTCCTCTGTAAATCAGGGTGAAGAAAAACCTATTGATAATCCAGTATGTTCGGTTGGCAGTATTACTTATATTCATGATTTTCCTATTGTTGATCTATCTGATGATGATGTTTTCTGAACCAAAGATGATCTCGCAGGTTCATCGTTAGTAGATTTATGGGAGGATGATCAATTCCCTTTACTTCCAGAAAGTAATGAGCCAATGCAAGCTATTTATGATACTAATGGGGAGAGCTACGACAGTATAATAGCAGATGAAGTTTCCTTGAATCTTCACTCTGCTTTACCACAGATCATCAGTGAGACTAGAAATCAGCAGCTTTCCTTTTCAGAAGATGAGGAGGTAAGCAAAGAAGGAATTTCTGAGTAGATTGAAATTAAGGGGATCTCTCTTGAAAAGGAGAAAGCAAAGGAACATACCCCTACTCAAGAATGCATAGATCTTTGTACAGAGCTCAGCACATCAGAGTAGAATATATCAGAGCTCCAAGAGGACAACACTGCCATATATGATGAGTCCTCCAATTCAGAAAATGAAGAAGATATGGCAGACTCTCTTTCTCAAGAGAGTCTTATTCCTGATCCAGTGGAAGAGGAAGAAATCCTAGTTGAATCTTGCTTTCCAAATATTCACTGCTAGGTACCTTTTCATGATCATTATGCTTATTTCCTGCAAACATTTGAGGAAGGATCAAAGGTCTTTTTGAGCAGCATGTCGCAGACAGAAAGAAAAAAATTTAAAGCTGCTATTGTGGAACAAAAAGAGTGGGAGCAGCCCTGCCTATCCAGCATGCTCAAGGAGTTGAGCAAGAAAGACCAGTCATGGGATCACTTGATGGACTGGTTGCATTGGAAGAGAATGTTTGTAAGCTAGACTTGTAAATGTGTCAAGTTAGAGTAGGGTAGGTAGGAAAAGCTCAATCAAGCTCAGTCTATGAGCATTCAGTCAGTAGTTTTGAATTTTTGCAAAGTTTTCAGTCCATGAGAAGTTTTGTCTTTATGCCATGGCCCACAGCAAGTCAAACAGTCTAATCCTAGCTTGACTGCTTTTCAATTTCTGTCTTAGAATGTAGAAAAGAAATCTGCTAGACAGTTTAATCCTAGCATATATAGATTAGGTAGAGAAGCTATGAGGCCAACAGTCTAATCTGGCCTCATGGAGTAATAAGGGTAGAAGTAGAATAGGTTTATTTTTCTGCTTGTAAAAATTGATGATGTAAAGGGTCTGCAAGTCCAAATGCACCCAGAAGAAAAAATGTTAGGACTATAGTGTGGGTAGGTAGTTGTTTGGGAGAATTTTACTGCTGACATGATGTCTTCATGAGTTGTGGCAGCTGATCCAAGAGAAGAAAATAATGAGTCAAGTACCAGGCATCTGGCCTACACCAAAGATCATTTTTTGAATTCTTGACTCCTTCAAGAAGAAGCCATCCCCATGTGGAGCCACTGTTAGCCCCGTATAAATTTTTTGACAAGAAAACAGGGGGCTAAAATGTTTTTGAGCCTTCAAGGAATGCATTTCCCTCTAAAAACACATCCTCCTTGAAGCCTCCTTATGCCTTTGTCCTTTGATAAATCCCCACTGTTGTTTCCAGTTAAAAAGCCTCTCTATTGTAAAGAAGAATGCCCAAAAAGGCCTTTTTTCCCCTTATATCATCCCTTCTAAACCTCTGTTTTCATCCCCTTGTCTCCCCTTCTAATTCCCTTCTTACCCTTCGAAATCATCCTAATTCCCCTTTAAACCCTTCAAATTCCCTTTGTTTGGCTTAATAACCCCTTTTTTTTTCCCTACCGTTACCCTGTTCTAGTCTCAAAAAGCATTAGAATTAGACCGAAAACCCACTTTATGCATATAAGGCTTAAGCCCCTCTCGGCTCAGCCCTTTAAGCCACTTCCCCATATGCCCATGCCCGAGACCAAGCGCTTGAGCCCTGGGTGCTTATCGCAATCGGGGGTTTCACATGCGTCCTTATCCTTTGTAGATCTAAAAGTTTCTGATGCGATTGAATTTGGCCTATTAAACCTGTGTTGTAATCTCAGCCATCGATCTGTGTAAGATCTGACGATCAGCGCTGTTTCGCAATGCGCCCGTCACTCCCCCATTTACTCCTTCGATTGTATATACACCGTCAATCTGATCCACAGATCGATGGCCCATATTTCATCTACCCGGTGGTCCCCGCGCCATGGTCACTGTTCAAAACCGGTTGGTTTCTATCGCACCGCCTTTGGAAGGTGGGCGGTATTTCTCATTTCGGAGTGATTCCACTCATCGCAGGACAAGTGGCACTGAGCACTTTTTGAAAACCGCCCCCCATCACTTGTTAATGTTCGGTTGAAGACTCGGTGCGATATGCACGTGCGTTTTTCGATCCAGAGCTGCCCATCCAACGATGATCGCACCACGAAGATGCGCAGGAGTTATCCCAAGGCAAAGGGACCCCTGGCCCACCATCCATCGCCCTCCAACGTGCTCTCAACTGTCGATCTCCTCCTGAGATCGGACGGTCTAGATGTACTGCATGGCCCGCCATTGACTGGCTCCCGCCACATCACCATTCCACGTGTTTTTGTCACATCGTCACCCTTCCCTTTAAATATTCCATTCTGAGGTCAATGTTTAAGGTTTTTCATTTAAATTTCCATTCTCGCCACCTTCCAACTGCATTTTCCCACTGTTTCCACCATGCTGCACCACCATTCCGCAAGCCTTCCACAGCATTTCTCGTCATCCCTCCACAATTCCACCATCATTCCGTAGCCCATCAAAGCATCCATCTCCCTCCAGCATGGATTTCTTGACGATTTTGTGTGTTTTTGTAGGGTACGAGCGGCGGAAAACCGCCATGATTCACGGTCTCTGTTACAGTGACAGAGAACATAGGAAAGGACCATTTTTAGGGGCTGAAATTATGGAGAAAGGCTTGGGAAGGTGCTATGACATGACTTTCATTAAAGGATCTGTTTTAAACTTTGTCAAACTTTTCTAGGGCCATTAAAGCATAGATTTCGCAGACAAAGGAAATCATGGAGCAGCAAAGAGTATCAGTGGGAAAATAGAGCATTTAGGGCCTATAATTGCATATTTTGAGCCTTAATCCAATAATTTAAAGGCAAGGTACCAAATTGAAAACACTATGGATCACACAGAAGGTACAGCGCACGGAAAATAATATATATCAGTGTCACCATCAGCAGAATTTTCCTACTCGCGAAAGGATGGAGTGCCCATACAATTCTCATCCTATGCTGTGTTTTAGAGAGATTTTCTGACCTGACAACAGTCCTGATGCTATCAGATCATTTTTTTCATAGTATGGCAGACCCTAGAATCATTATTCTACCTTTTTGTTTAATTCACCAGAGTACCACAAGTATTGCAGAGGTATTACAGCAAGTACATCAAGACATACCTGGAGTAAATTGCAGTCTGACGAAGACCACTCTTTCATCCAAAGAGCGTTGAAGTTAAACACCCAGAATTTAAAACAAAATGGTCCTCAGCCCTCTTCCTCTTCTGAGTTTTAATGCCGCATTTAGTTTTCATCTACCCCTCTATCTCTCATTCAGCTATAAAATTCACGAAGGAACTCATTGTAAAGTTGTTGATCGGTTATCAGAGAATTGCAAGTTGTTTCTTTTGAGGCATAGTCTCTGTGTAAAATTGTAAGATAGGCTGAGGAAGATTTTTTCAGTCTGAGTATTCAAGTTGTTGGCAATGTTGTACATGACTGGTGTTTCTCTTTAATATGACAAGAACATTTCTTTGGATCCTGATTTAAAGCAGCGATGATGTTTTTCTATCTTTGTATTTGTTAACTTGCAGTTCATTTCATTTCATTTATACTGGCTTGCATCAGAAATTTGGCATAGAATTTACCCTTGTTAGGTACCCTGTGTTTCTGCTCTCCTTTCCTTCGATGTTTTCTGCTGTATGTGTTATCTGAGGATTGTTTTCAGTTAATTTAACCTGTGTAGTGGTCTGATATATTGCTAGTTGATGTATGAATTAATGAAATCTGTCTTTAGATGTTCTTGTGAGGATTTAATTGAATGAATTGGGAACACTGGGAGGTCCAGAACTCTGTCTCTATCTCACTAGGATATTTTTCAGTCAATTGAATTTTTCCAAGTTCCCTTGAGCTGGGAGACGAAGCATTGAGAGTTCAAAGTCTCTCTCTGATCTCAGGTTTTCAACTTTATGTTCCAAATCTTTAATGTTTCTTGTCTGAAGAGTTTACCTTTCAGGTTTGGATCACAGGCTGTTCAATGGCATGTTCTGTCCCTGGATCTAACTTCTGAAATATCACCTTGGAGGTTTCCTTGCTTTCACCCTCTCTCTTACCATTTCATGTCACACTATCATCTTTAAGATCCAATGCTTTAGATGACTAGCCCAACTGAAAGCCTACATATTGAATAGCAAGTAAACCCTTTCCTGACTCCATTGCCCAATGGTCTTGAATGTTCCCTGAAATATCTTTCCTTTGCCTAAAATCCTCTTTGCTCAACCTTGTCTTATACTGAAACCTTCTTTCCTGATTCCCAACAACCAAGCAAAAATCAAACAAACAAACCTTGTGCCCATAACTAGCCTAATATCTTAACTTTGAGCTTCAAAGACATAAAACCTTTGCTCATATAGAGAGATCCCTCTTTGGACCTAGTTCTGATGTTGTCTCATCTTTCGGTCTTGCCAATCTGGCCAAAACATGGGAACCCCAACATATACCACAATCATGATGTAACTAATGATGGACCTCCCCCGATTCATTTGATAATCTCCTCGATCCATGACCAATCTCATCAACATCCTTAGAAGGTCACCCTCTAGTCGATGCATGAGAATCAATTGATACTCGCCTCAAAGAATAAAGTGGAAAATGCTCATGTGATGACCTACGCCCTCGATCCATGAAATGGATATCTATATATAGATATATGATCTTTAAAAAACCCTTGAAGTAACCTCATGCATTTAAAAATATTTAAAAAATTTATTTAAAAAGATCAAGAATTCATAAATTTGATGTAACCCTTGAAGTTACCTCATGCATTTAAAAATATTTAAAATTTCTACTTAAAATGATCAAGAAAATTCAGAAAATTAATGTAACTCTCTGAGAATTAATTCAAAATTATTTGGTGTAAATTATTCATTTAAAATATACTCAAGACTAGTAAAAACAAAAATGTTGAAGTGTACATTTTCAGAATTAAATACAAAATTTTCTAAAACATGTCAGGTTCACCAAGTTGTGCTTACATAGTGGGGCACACTTAGTATGGTGTTGAAAAAACACACTGTCATTAAAAACACCACATTTATAACTAAAAAATAGACACATATCAAAGATATCTTACTATGTCCATCAATAAATTTTGATGTATAGATTCTTGACACCAATTCATATTTCACACACAATTCTTGAATTAGCATTGCCCCATACAATAGATCACTAGACATCCTATTAATATTTTCACAATGTCTTATGCTAAATGATTGAAATTGACTAAAAATATTTTTTGCTTCTCGATGTAATTGCTTTAACCTCTCCTTTTTTACTTGGTACACGCCTTTCATCTGGTTGCACACAAGTTCAAAGTTGGTGAAGACTACACTTCCATTGGATCCATACTCCCTAGCTATTTATAAGCCTTCTATCAATGCAATATAATATACTTCATTATTTTTTGTCCTTCCAGGTACATTCCTTTTCCTTTGGAGGACTTTTTTCATCGCAATATTGCATAGAAAATAAGTAATCATCACTTCCCCTGTATTTGGATAATAAGAAAATTCTATGCATAATGTCCATTTTTCAACCATGTTTACTGGGTTTTCAAATCCCTGTAAAAATAAAATTCAATAAAAGGAATAATATATTTATTTATTGCAAATTCCTTAGTTTATGGGAGAATAATGAAAAATAAATATCTATTGTGATTGAATGATGGAATGTTACAAGAAGGATTTAGCCTAGAATTTTATATCTGACACTTGGATATGATGATTAACACCGACAAAGGAATATGATGAGGTCAAAACATGATGAGGAGGAAATCATTATATGGACTTATGTGGGTGCATTGAGTTTGGTATGAAAAATGGATCTTTAGGAATTCTTTGCCAAGGTTTCCTTAGATGCATATCATATCCTAATGTGTATATGTTGAGTCATATTTGATTTTATAATTACATCGATAGGCATATCTTATTGAAAATGGTCAGGACAACCGTCTTCTACCCTTTTGTCATTGTACTCACATTTATCCCATGGTCTAACAACGACATTTATCCTCTATTGACATCATCACCACACAGTCCCTCTAAACTGAGGAACTAATGGCATTTATTATTTTAATATCCCAGACCAAGAAAAGGTGAACATTTATAGGAAATAACAGAGGGGAGTATAATTATATTCAATTGGAGTTGTAGACACCATGGCATCTGGCCCTTTTGTTTTGGAGACATAATTTTTTTTCATAAAATTAGAATTTACATATTCGAATCAATATTGTAACAAGTTGTGTCTATGAAGACACATAACTGGTTATTAATGCTCCATTTTTATTGAATGAATTAATTAATGTTCTTATAAACCATGAAATGAGTAAAATTAACAAAATACATTGCCATCAAATTCAATGGAGATTTTTTTTTATGTTACAGCAATAATGGCATCAACAAGTTTTTTGTTTTCCAATGTAAGCAAATGATGAACAGGTTACAAAATCATCGCTTTCCATGTATCTCTCCCCATCGGAGATTCAATTTATGAACATGGTTTAAGGTTGTTTTCATTAAAAATTTGCGTTGATAATCCATGACAATTTGTGTTGATATATCCATGAGGTCTAGATCAATTGATTTGCATGAGGTTTTATCCTGCCAATCTCAGGGGAAAATATTAGAGGAGTGATTGAATATGAAAGCCAGGATTAACTATTCCAATAGATGCTTTTCTTGGAAGTTAAGGGAAAAAATTACAATTTGTAATGATAAAATGAGCATCCTTTTGTTAGAAGTTAGGTTAAAAAATTACAAATTTGTAATGATGAAATGATCCTTCTTTTCTCAAAGTAGCAAAAACAAAATACAAATTTTTAATGATGAAATGAACTTTCAAAAGGATAAATGTGTCTTCCGACCATTATCACATATTTTTTATTAATTAAACTTCAACATTTTTAATAAGACTATATTTTTATTTTTGGGAATGAAGAATAAGTGTTCTTTTCACGAAAGTTAAAATTATTTGTAAATTGGTAAGTAGTTTATTATTTAATGGAAATATTTGAAACTTCCATTGTTTTAAATTTTGACTTAGAATCTAGTATCATTGTTGTCATTCTAAATTGATTAATTTAAAGGTAAGAATATGGTGTCAATCCTCTATTGATACAAGTTGAAAGGCAGATTCGTCCACCAAAATTTAGCATTTTTTTAAGGGAAAATTGTGTATCCTTGTATTTTTTCTTCATATTGTACCATTATGTCTTTTTTTCAATGTATTTATCAGATGTATTTAATTTGATGTATAAAAACATTTAAAAAAATAATAATTTCTACTACTTTGTTGTAAATAAATTAGTATAGGCAGAAGTTATTAATTGAACTATGAATTAATTTATACTAATTTAATTAATAGACCCTGTTGATCCAAATTGTATGATTGTAACTCATCCAAGCCAGACTGATTAGGATGAGCCATATTGTGACTTGGATCACTGAGAAGCAAAGTTGTGCTTCGTGTGAATTTTTATATATAGTATATTGGTATATTTGTATGCAAGGTGTGTATGCTAACACTAACTGTTAGCCAACTATAAAAATTTTTCTATCAAAGGTGGCCAAAACATTTTTTGGAGCCTTCAAGAAACATTTTTTATTACCAAAATGTTATTTCTTGAAGCCTCTTGTAGACCTCATGCCTTTGTCTAAAAATCTTCACTGTTGTTTCCCTTCAGAACTTAGAAATTTTGTTGATTTCATGAGAAAGAATTGCTGTAAAATCCCCTTTCTCCCCTTCCTCCACTCAGAAACTAACCTTCATTTTTAATCTCTTTTTTCCCATCATTTTCCTCTGATTTCCATTTTTCCTCACTTCCCCTTCATAAAATCCACCTTGCATAGTTTAAAACTCCTTTTTAGACTATATCGAAACCCCCAAAACCCTTTGAAAACCATTGAAACTCTATGAAAAAACCCATTTTTTATTAAGGGTTTAATCCCTTTGGGCCAAGTCTTAACCACTTCACCACCATGCGCCTTGGTGCTGGAACCAAGAGCTAAACCTTTTGGTGCTTATCGCATCGGAGAAAATCCGAAACACGCAAGTCTGTTTCATTGTGTTAACAAAATCCCTGATGTGATTAGCTCTCTGTTCATAACCCCCTATCATGTTGTTATCTCATATAACCCTTTGGGCCCACAATCGGGTGCTAAGCCATTTTGAAAATCCATCTCCGATCCGTTATTTCTTTTATATATAAAAAAACCTATTTACCCAAAGTGTTGGTCTAAATGCGCCGAGTTATGTTTTTTAAATGAAGATGGGTTGATTGAAATATGGCATCAAAATTCCGATGCGATTAAGTCCCATATATATAAACCCCACCCCCTCCGCTTTCATCCCATATAAATTTCACCTGGAACCAGGCGCTATGCCCATCAGGCACTTATCGCATCGGAAGTAATCCACAATGGGTTGATTGAAAGACCGCATCAAAAGTTCCAATGCAATTAAGTCTCGTATGTATAAACCCCGCCCTCCACTTTCCATTCCATATAACCTACGCCCGGGACCAGAGGTTAAAGTCCCAAGGCGCTTAATCGCATCGCAAGTTTCGAATGGGTTGATTAAAAGACCAGGCCCGATAGTTCTGATGCGATTGGCTCTTTATTATATACGGCCTGGGCCTATTATCATTCCATACATCCAGTGGCCTTGCAATCGAGCGCTAGCCACTTCATATATATATATTCTGCCCTGATCCACCAAAACTTTGTATTATTTGAAAAATTGGGTTTTTCATATGTTTCAAAGATTTTCCATCGGGGCACAATTAAAGCATCTCAATTTTCATTTAGTGCATTTGTTTGTTCCCCTGATTAGCCATCCCTCCAATTCATTTCCCACCGTTGATCTGATCCTCAGATCAATGGTTAACGTGCAATCGCATTGTCCTCCCCGATCGCGCAATCGCATCGCCCTCCCCGATCGCATAATCGCATTGGCCTCCTCGATCACATAATCGCATCGGCATTTTCCATTGCACCCTTATTCTCTCCCCGCCGATTGCAATCCTCTAATTGAATCTGGACCACCCACGTGTCCAGATTGGATAGCCCAGATCTTTCCCGCATGCTTTCATCGCCTTTCGCCTTTCCACTTTATGTTTTTCGACTAATCCCCACCGTCGATCTCCACGTGATCGATGGATCTGATTTATTCTCTTCCTCCATTCTCATTTAATAATTTCTAATGAATCCCAACCATTGAATGATGCCATCCAATGGCCCTGCTCTCTTCCCATGCCTCTAAAGCAATTTAAACCAAAACGCAGGATTTCTTAATTGGTTTCATGTTTTGTAGGTTATCAATGGTTTTCCATTTTATTAAAAGGAAAGTCGAAGGCTGAGGATGATGATTCCCGCACCTTGATGCATCAAAGAGAACCATTCGCTCGACTCAAAAATTGTGTCTCGTCGATGTTTCATGAGGCATTGATGCCATATAAACCTTGCGTCGCCTGCACATCAACAAGACACAGCAATGCATAAAAGAAACAAAGAGTATCAATGTTTGAAGATTTCCTAACACAGTTTGAAGGATTAAGGCACACATTCAGCAAATCAAAGCCTAAATCCATGGATAAAGAAGTCATAAAGACCGGAAGCCATAGGATAAGCCTTATCAGACCTAAAACACAATTCTCAAGTAAATTAAAGGTGTTTTAGGAAGAGACGAAAACAACTGTCGATCCGAGAAAGCTTCCACCGCCCCAAGCAAAGGCTAATCAAACCCTCTCTAGATCCTAAAGGCACCTGCAGCCTCGCAAAAATCAAAGAAGGCTTAGTCATTATCTGAAAGAAGAGGTGTTTTCCCAAAGACAGCTGAACAATTAATACACATCAAAGATCTTATCTCTAATTGTCGGCAAAACTATTTTAAAGATTAAGAATAGCCCAGAAAAAAATATTTTCGATCATTAGACCTCGGGGAGCAGCAACAGAGTTACTTCAACATGACACAGAGCCTCAAAAGTCAACAAAGGCTCCCACCGAGCTTAATCCTAAGTGTAAATCAATTAATGTAGATAAACACCTGTAAATTTCTTCATCGAGGATTTCAAAGGCCGCGAAGTCATCAATTTGTATTAATTGACCCAGGAGATATTTTACCAGATCCTGCCTCCTCCTTCTTCTATAAATACTTCTGTAGAAGATGAGAAAATTTTGGTCTCTGGACATCTGATTGCATGTAATAGTTTTCTGAAGCTACTGAAGCCCTATGTCCAACTTGAAGATACATAAGCTGATATGAGAAGTTTGAAGTTGTAGAGACCCACTAGGCTTGCTAACTGTAACTGGTTTGAACATCAAATACAAGCTGCTGATTTATGGGATCCTGATTTATGTCAATGGTGATGTGTTCCTCACTGTCAATTGTTATTTTCTTTAATGTTTTCACTCTATCCACTTTCTCTGATAAAGAGCAGCAAACATAGAGCTGGGATTTACTCTCAACAGTACCCTACTCTTACTGAAAGCTTTATTTTCTATGTTTTCTTCATTCGAACATTCCCTTTGAAGAGTATATTAAAGCATGTTGGTTTAAAAGCACTTTCCTGATCTAGATTTCTCTTTAAAATGATTATTTTCTTTGTTTTCCTTTAGATTATATTAAAGCAGGTTGGTTTAAAAGCACTTGCCTGATCTAGATTTCTCTTTGTGATTATCATATGTGTTTTCCTCTAGAATATGTTGAAAGCAGGATAGTTTAGAAGAACTTACCTGATCTTAAGCTGTTCGAACTGTTTTTAAATGTTTTCTGACTGAAAGGACTTCAATGCAGGCTAGTTTAAAAGAACTTACTTGATCTCAGAATACTTTTATGTTTTTCCTTAAGTACATGCCGAAGCAAGATAGTTTGAAAGTAATTACTTGATCTTAGGTTGTTCACTGTTCTTCATTTGTTTTGCTCTCCATTTCCTATCTATTTCATTCCATAAAATCAACTTAAGAGATCCTGTTGACATAAGTGACTTGCCCCATTGATCCTTCTTGAAACTTGTTGTTCAATTAAAATCCTCCTATTACTCCATAGCCCAATGGGTTAAAACTATCTTTGCCTTTTCTGTCAGTCGAATCATTCCTTCACTTGCAGACATCCTCACCCTTTATTTTGAACTTCCTAAACTTTCATCATGTCTTTTTCCAACCAAAAACAAACAAACAAAACCCATGCTCTTCATAGCTAGCCTAAAATCACATTTCATGCTTTAAAGATCACATATTTAAACTCATTAATAAAGAGATCGCTCTCTGGATTCAGGAGGGCTAGATCCTTGAATCCCAAAGTGGTTTGATGTTGTCTTATCTTTTGGTTTTTCTCAATGGCCAAAACATAGGAACCCCAACATAATGGCGACTCCACTGGGGACTTTTTTGAGTTCATAGTCGCTTGGCCAGCTTTTTATAAACTCCTTAGTTTCCCATACAACCACTAGAACTTAAAAAATCCAAAAATATTTCACATTGATATTCAATAAACATGGTAGTGGACCATAACACCTCTTACCTCCAAAAGAGCTAAAAACTTCCACTTGGTGACTCCACAACCCTGTAAACCTTAAGACTCCACTGGGAGGACCCGTAATCATTATAAAACCATTCAAACTCAGTAAGAGGGCTATAGGATTAAAGTTCTCTTAGCTAAGGATCCGTTAAACTGCTCAAAGATTTTCATATCTGGTTATCACTTTTCTTGTTTAGTTAGGTCTAAAAAACACAGCATAGTGGCTTCTACAAAGACTCACACTAGAGCCTATCTTGGCCCTGATCCACCTGAGATAGTTGATAACCCAGAAAGTATCCTTAGGAAGTCTCCTAGGATTAAATTATCAATTACTTTCGGATCACCCTTAAGAGATAATTCAGTTCCTGAAAATCTTTCAGCTCTACCACAATCACAAGTTGACTTAGTGAATCCCTTTAGAACTAGGTCTCTTGATGATTTAGATCAGTTAGATTCTGAGTATTCACTTTCATCTCCTGAAACAAGTGAACATCCTCGTAGCAGAGAAGAAACACCTCTTGATTTACATTTCCTTCACAACTTAGGTGTCTCTCATCCAAGATCAACTCAGCAATCTACTCCTGGTCCATCCACTTATGCTCACCCTACATCCACTATTCAAACCACTCCATTCCAGCCCACTTTCCTTCTTGTTAATCCACCTCTTGTAAATCCACCTCCACCACATATCATGGCAGCATGGTATGCTCCCTTATTCCTTCCTGTACCATTAGTCAATCCTCCGCGGGACTATCAGTCCAAAATTCCATTATATGATGCTAGCAATGCTACAACTGCATCACAACATATGGATAAAATGAATGACTACTTTGACTGAAATGAAATTGATGATGATTATGTCAAGCTTAGATTATTTTCTCAAAGTTTAGGAGGGGAAGTCAGAAAATGGTTTAAAGGCTTAACCCCTCATAGTATCAATGATCTCCAAGCCTTCCATCGGACATTCTTAAACAAATGGGAAGTAAAGAAAAACCCTCTCCAAGTCCTTTCGGATTACAAGAACCTCCATAGAGACACGGGGGAAAGTGTACAAGCTTATTGTACTAGATTTAATAGTGTATATAATGCACTTTCCCCAGATCTAAAACCTCCACAAGGCTCAGCTTTAAACAAATTTCTTGAAGGTTTTGACCCTGAGATGGCCTATCAGCTGAGAGAGAGAGATCCTGCAACTCTTGAAGAAATGAAAAAAGGTGCTCTTGCTGTAGAAGTAAACTTGATGGAGAAGAGAGCAAGAATGAAAAATGAAAAAATAGTGTCCTTTAGAGAGGAATCTACACCCTCTACTTCCAACTCAAAAATGGAGAGAATGATGGAGGAAATGATGAAGAAAATGAGCATCCTTGAGAGAGCACAAGCTAGTCAAAACCAAACTGCTCCTCAAAACAAAAACCAGAACCAGAATCAAAATTTTAGAAGGAACCAACCTCCAAACAAACCTAGGGAAGATGATCAACAGATCACTCCTCCCTTTCATCAAAACTATATAAGTGAGGTTGAGGAAATAGATGAGATAACAGAGGAAGATGATATCAACATGCTGGGGTAGATAATGATGAATTTGAGATTCATTATGATAGAAAACAAGGTCTTCATACCCCTTATGATGACAACAGAGATGATGATGAAAGTTATTTTCAAGACATGGAAAATGTCATCCTAGAGTCTCAAAAATAATATGACCTTAGAAGCAAAACCAGTCAACAAACTCCCAACAGCAAAACCTCTGACAAATCTTCACAAAATAGCACTACAACCAAGCCTAAAATTGTCAAACAAAAGGATAAAATAGTGGTTGTGAATTCTGATAAAGGTAGAGAGAAAGGCACTCAAAACAATGAAAAACGGAGTGCGGACATTAGTAGTACTACCACTTCAACTAGTACTCCTGTTAAGACCATTTTGTCAAATATGAATAGAAAAAATTAGCAAGTTGATGTTGCTGATAGACTGGCAGCTAGTAAGGTTGAGACAAGTTCTTCAAAGAACCAAATTCCTTTCAGCCTAGAATAGGAAATTTCAAAGAGCAGAATCTTTGTTCCCCTTACTGAGTTAGCTGCCCAGCATGTATATAGGACCCAAATTTTGAAATCTTTAAATATTGAGGATAATAATGATACAATTAATCTTAATGATGACCAGCCAGAGCTCATTTTTGGTCCTAAGATTGAAGGTATATATCAAGAGGGACCTGTTCCTCCCTTTTATGTGAGTTTAAATGTTCATGACAAAATCCTGCATAATGCTATGCATGACTCTAGAGCCTCGCACAACCTTATGCCAAGGGTAATAATGGAAAGGCTAGGATTAGAAATAACCAGACCTTACAAGGATTTATATTCTTTTGATTCTAGCAGAG
Organism: Pinus albicaulis; assembly: GCA_034641835.2. Taxonomy (NCBI): domain Eukaryota; kingdom Viridiplantae; phylum Streptophyta; class Pinopsida; order Pinales; family Pinaceae; genus Pinus; species Pinus albicaulis. The sequence goes on along the minus strand of JAXQQM020091810.1, from coordinate 11,309 downwards.
TGAAGTGCCTTGGCCTAATCAAAGACCTTTGTGTGAGTTTGACTCATATCCCAGCCAAGTGCATGGTTATGGATGTTGTGGTGGCTGATGTGCCCCCTAAGTATGGCATGTTGTTGTCAAGATCATGGGCTACCAAGCTGCAAGGTACAATACAGATGGATGGGACATATGCCACTATACCTATCTTTAGCCAGCTTAGAAGACTATACAGAGAGGCACACATGAGATTCATGGTCAGTAGCTCAGAAAAGCTTGAAAATTCCCCCATTTACTTTGTCCATACAGACCTAGATTTGTTTATCCTTTACAATAATGAATCCACAAAGGAGCCAGAGCCAGAAGACAGAAACTCAGATAACCAGTTAGAGGCCCCTAATCTATAAATGATGGTAGTTCTAGATATAGAAGAAAACGAGAGAGAAATTGTTGAACAGTGCGCTAAAACAACAGACCAGAGTGAACAAATCCAAGATGGAAAACAATAGACTACCCCTCGTTCTCAACTCCATGAAAATCTTGAGGAACGAGACCCAGCACAACATGTTGCGGATCTCATAATAGAACATAATGATGAACAAGGCAATAGGGATGAAAATGATGTTAACCCTACAAACAATCCCTTATTCTGCATGAACTTCGATGGGTCTTGCACTAAAAGGAGTGCGGGAGCTAGGGTATGGTTGGTCAACACTGAAAACAATTACTCCGATAGGGTATGGTTGGTTGACACTGAAAACAATTACTCCAAAAGCCATGCTTTCAGGCTAGATTTCAAATGCACTAACAACATCGCAGAGTATGAAGCTCTCATCCTAGGATTGCGTCTATTGAAATAACTAGGAGCCAAGAAGATAACTATTCATGGAGACTCGGAATTAGTCATAAAACAACTAAATGGAGAGTATGCCGTTAAAAATCCTAGACTAAGGGTATACCAAAATAATGCCATAGATTTCCTGAACATGTTTACAAAATATGAGCTCGTGTTTGTCCCAGGGATTCAAAACATAATTGCAAACGGGCTGGCCTGTGCTGCTAGTTCATGCCAAGAATCACCTAGTGACAAACAGATCATTATTTGAACAAAATATAGACCTGCAGTACCAAATAATGAGAATTATTGGTAGGTCTTTGAGGGCGACAAGCAGATAGAGGATTTCCTGCTTGGCAGGAATGAGTTTGAATTATCTGATTCAGATTCTAAATCTGATGATAATTGCCTGAACGAAGAGTCCCCTGAGGAAGAAGAACCGTCTTGTTCGGTAAAAATAAACATGATAACTAAAAAACTTGGAACTCATACTAAAGAATACGAGGACGCAGAAAATGAAGACATTGAGGTACTGCCATCAAAATACAAGAACATACCTAGGGGGCTAGCACCTTTAGAAGACCTGTTTGATTTTAATGACGCAGCAAAGAAACCCACTGTAGAATACACAGAGTCTGATGTCGATGAATGTAACATAGGCACCGAGGATCAGCCTAAAATGATTAAATTAGCTAGGTCCTTGCCACCAGACATGAAAAAGAAATACATTGACTTATTTGAAGAGTTTTTCGATGTGTTTTCCTGGAGATATGAAGAATTAAAAGCCTATGATATAGAAATCACCCAGCACAAGATCTCGTTGAAAGAAAACCAAAAACCCTTTAGGCAAAAATTGCGTCGAATTAATCCAATACAACTGCCTCTAGTAGAAAAGGAAATCAAGAAAATGTATGAGGTAGGAATCATAGTGCCTATGAGGTTTTCAGATTGGGTTTCTAACCTTGTAGCTATGAGGAAAAATACAGGAGAAATCAAATTGTGCATTGATTTCAGAAACCTTAACAGAGCCTCCCTAAAGGAAAATTACCCTTTACCCAAAATGGAACACATCCTACAAAGGGTAGTTGGTTCAAAGAGGATTTCTCTGTTAGATGGCTTTTCAAGGTACAACCAAGTTTTAGTACTCCCAGAATACCAACTCAAGACAGCTTTCACCACTCCTTGGGGCACTTTCATGTATGTGAAAATGCCTTTTGGATTAATGAATGCAGAGGCCACTTTCCAAAAGGCCATGGACAAAGAATTTTTAGAGGAGATAGGGCACTTCATTGTAATTTACCTTGATGACATAAAAATTTATTCCAAATCTGATGAAGAACACCTTAAACATCTAAGAAAGGTCCTTAAAAAGTGCAGAAGGTTTGGATTATCTTTAAATCCCAAAAAGACAGTGTTTGGCCTACAAGAAGGTAAACTCCTTTGCCATATCATATCAAAAGAAGGGATTAAAATAGATCCAAAAAGAGTTGAGGGAATACTACAGATTAGCCAACCAAGGAACATAAAAGAATTATAGTCCTTTATTCGAAATATTAACTTCTTGAGGAGGTTTATTCCCAACTTAGCGAAGCTCCTTAGAAACATGACTAATATGCTCAAGAAAGAAGTAGGAGTGAAATGGACTGTAGAAGCCAAAAGATCCTTTGAATTGGTAAAACATGCACTCACCCGGGCACCTGTCCTAATCAGCCCTGTCTTTTCGAAGGATTTCCTTATTTTTTCCTTTGCCTCAAAGCATACTGTGGCTGCAGTCCTGTTGCAGAAAAACCCAGAGGGGCAGGAACAGCCTATTGCTTTTTTCAACAAGGCCTTAAGGGATGCACCCTTGAAATATAACATAATGGAAAAACAATCCTATGCTTTGGTAAAGTTCTTAAAGGACTTCAGGGTGTATATTCTGCATTCCCACATCATTGCCTATGTGCCTAATATAGTGGTAAAAGACATCTTGTCATAAGACCCAGATGGAAAGAGGGGCAAATGGATTGCTGCAATTTTAGAGTATGATTTGGAAATCAAACCCACAAAACTCATTAAAGGTCAGGGCTTAGCTTAATCAATGGTTGAATTGAATCTACAAGCCCTTGACGTTAACATGGTAGATGCCCTGGATGAACAGGAAGAGTTACCTACCCCCACTGTGAAAGAGTAGTTTCAAAACTCACCTTGGTACATTGATATCTTGTATGTGCTTACAAATCTTAATGCTCCTCCTGATTTATCAAAAATAAAGGAAAGGTTTTTAAAGTTGAAAGCCAGGAACTATTGCATTTTAAATGAAGTTTTATGTTGGAAAAATACTATTTATTTATTGCTTAAATGTTTTCCTGAAGCTGATGCAGAGAGGATCAAGCATGAATTCCATGAAGGAGAATGTGGAGGTCATCTCTACTGGAAAACCACAGCCAATAAAATCCTCAGAGCTGGATATTACTGGCCCACCCTCTTCCAAGATGTCCATAAAATGATAGTTTCCTGTCACAAATGCCAAATTTTTTAGGGCAAAAGAAAACTCCTTCCTTTACCATTACAACCTATCACTGTTGAAGCTCCTTTTCAATAGTGGGGCCTAGATTTCATAGGAGAAATCCATCCTGATTCATCTTCCCAACACAAATGAATTCTCACAGCCACTGACTACTTCACAAAGTGGATAGAGGCCATCCCTTCTAGGAATGCCACAGACTCTGTCATTGTAAAATTTCTTGAAGACCATATCTTGTCTAGATTCGACTGCCCTAGGAAGATTATTACTGATAATGCTGCTGCTTTTGGTTCCAAAAAGATGATTTATTTTTGTCACAGGTATCAGATTACACTCGGTCATTATACTGCTTATTACCCTCAAGGTAATGGGTTAGCAGAATCATCAAATAAAATTTTGGTGACCATCATCAAGAAACTACTTGAAGAGAATAAAAAATCATGGCACAATAAGTTGGTGCATGCTTTGTGGGCAGATAGATTGACCACAAAGAATTCCATTTTAATGTCCCCTTACTAGCTCGTTTATGGAGCAGATGCAATGTTTTCTACCAGCCTAGGTGTACCAGTGATAAAATTAGTCCAAGAAATACAGTCAGAAGAGGACAGCATGATAAGGAGGATCAATCAAACAATACATCTCCGGCAGACAAGGGAAGAGGTCTACAACAGAGCTCAAAGGGTGCAAGAGAACATAAAGAAGTTGTTTGACAAGAGAACAAAGGCTTTTGATTTCAATATTGGAGACAAGGTACTCAAGTGGGACTCCAGAAGAGAAGATAAGGGTAAACATGGCAAATTTGATAGTTTGTGGCAAGGTCCTTACATGATTCAGTCAACCATCAGTCCCAATGTGTTTTTTCTGCAAGATTTAGATGGAACAGATCTGTTTGGGGGTCTTGTCAATGGGAGGGTACTCAAGCATTACTACTGCTGAGTTCAACTTTAAAGCTTTCATTTCCATTGTAAATACCATTGCTTTTTTCAGTTTCACAAAAGAAAAAATACAAAAACAATGAAAGAAATAAAAGAGGGAAAATTGTAAAAAACAATAAAGGTACAATCCCATACCAAAAAGAGAAATAAATTCTGAAAGTGTGCAAGCCTAAATGCCACTCCTGAAAAACACACTTCTAGTTAGTCAAACAACCTAATCTTGAGTAATTAGTTTTAAATTTACTGTTGATAGGATAGTGAATTCGATTTTCCAAACTGTTTAATCTTGGCTTATCAGTAGATAGATTAGGATAGAAATTAAAGGTTCAAACAAGCTCAAAACCTGAACCTAAGTTTCCAAGCAAGAGATGACTCAAATTTGATTTACCTTCTGAGTCGAAAAAGATGTAAATCTAGTTCTAACATGCTCAAAATCTGAACCAGAGAACAAAGAAGAAACAGCTCAAACAAGAGTCAAAATGGAGCTATAAAAGGATGAAGAAAGTGCTTTAAACTTTCAGATATTAAGCCTTCCATTTTGTTTTAAGTTTTCTGCAAAATAAATGTCTATGTGCAGCTTGTTTTTATGCCATAGATCATAGCAAGTCAAACAGCTTAATCTTGACTTGACTGCCTTTTAATTTCTGTTGTAGAATTTAGTGAATAAAATCTGTTGGACAGTTTAATCCCAACAGATGGTAGATTAGGTAGAGAAACATATGGACTCAACTGTTTAATCTGAGTCCATGGAGAAATAAGGAGTAGAAATAGATTAGATTTCCTGTTTTCAAAAGAATAAAATGTTGTAAAAGAGTTTTCCAATCCAAATGCACTCTAATGAAGAAAAAAAAATGCTAGATCAGTAGGATTGGGTAGGTAGAAAGCTGGTTGATGAAATTCCATTGTGTTTTCCTGGCTGCTAATATGTTTTCAGAAAAAATAAGATTTTCCCAGCAAAGAAGGCAGCCCAATGGATGAGGCATTGATCAGCCTTCCCAAGAAATGCAGGTCTGAAGTTCTTGATGCCTTCAAGAAGGCACCATCCCAAGTGGAGCCACTATTGGCCACCTATAAAATTTGTTCTATCAAAGGTGGCCAAAACATTTTTTGGATCCTTCAAGAAACAGTTTTTATTACCAAATTTTATTTCTTGAAGCCTCTTGCAGACCTCATGTCTTTGTCTAAAATCCTTCATTGTTGTTTCCCTTCAGAACTCAGAAATTCTGTTGATTTCATGAGAAAGAACTGCTGTAAAATCCCCTTTCTCCCCTTCCTCCACTCAGAAACTAACCTTCATTTTTACTCTCTTTTTTCCCATCATTTTCCTCTGATTTCCATTTTTCCTCACTTCCCCTTCATAAAATCCACTTTGCATAGTTTAAAACTCATTTTTAGACTATATCGAAACCCCCAAAACCCTTTGAAAACCATTGAAACTCTATCAAAAAACCCATTTTTTATTAAGGTTTTAAGCCCTTTGGGCCAAGTCTTAACCACTTCACCACCATGCGCCTTGGTGCTAGAACCAAGAGCTAAATCTTTCGGCGCTTATCGCATCGGAGAAAATCCAAAGCACGCAAGTCTGTTTCATTGTGTTAACAAAAGCCCCAATGTGATTAGCTCTCTATTCATAACCCCCTATCATATTGTTATCTCATATAACCCTTTGGGCCCGTAATCGAGTGCTAAACCATGTTGAAAATCCATCTCCGATCCGTTATTTCTTTTATATATCAAAAAACCCATTTACCCAAAGTGTTGGTCTAAATGTGTCGAGTTATGTTTTTTAAATGAAGATGGGTTGATTGAAAGACTGCATCAAATTTCCGATGCGATTAAGTCCCATATATATAAACCCCGCCCCCTCTGCTTTCATCCCATACAAATTTCACCCAGAACCAGGCGCTATGCCCATCAGGCACTTATCGCATCGGAAGTAATCCACAATGGGTTGATTGAAAGACCAGGCCCGATAGTTCCGATGCAATTGGTCCTTTATTGTATATGCCCCGGGCCTATTATCATTCCATACATCCAGTGGCCCCGCAATCGGGCGCCAGCCACTTCATATCTATATATATATATATATATATATATATATATATATATATATATATATATATATATATATATATATATATATATATATATATATATATATATATATATATATATATATATATATATTCACTCTCGACTATCTAAAACTTTATTATTTGTAATTAGTTTACATGTTTCAAAGATTTTCCGTCGGGGCACAGTTAAAGAAATATCTGCCGTCGATCTGGAGCCGATCGAACGGCCCGTGCAGCATCGCAAATTTCATTTAGTGCGTTTGTTTCTTCCCCTGATTAGCCATCCCTCTAATTCATTTCCCACCATTGATCTGATCCTCAGATCAACGATTAATGCGCAATCACATCGCCCTCCCCGATCGCGCAATCGCATCGCCCTCCCCGATCGCATAATCGCATCGGCGTTTTCCATCACACCCTTATTCTCTCCCCGTCGATTACGATCCTCCAATTGAATCTAGACCGCCCACATGTCCAGATTGGACGGCCCAGATCTTTCCCGCATGCTTTCATCGCCTTTCGCCTTTCCAATTTATGTTTTTCGACTAATCCCCACCATCGATCTCCGCGCGATCGAAGAATATGATTTATTCTCTTCCTCAATTCTCGTTTAATCGTTTCTAATGAATCCCAACCATTGGATGAGGCAATCCAACGGCCCTGCTCTCTTCCCACGCCTCTAAAGCAATTTAAACCAAAACACAGGATTTCTTAATTGGTTTCGTGTTTTGCAGGTTATCAATGGTTTTCCATTTTATTAAAAGGAAAGTCGAAGGCTGATGATGATGATTCCCGCACCTTGATGCATCAAAGAGAACCATTCGCTCGGCTCAAAAACTGATGTTACAAGTCAAAATACCTCCTCACCAGCTCAGAGGGGAAGACAAATATGGAAGAAGTACGAAGACCTAAATTAAACCTATTTCTGCCAGGGTAACGCATATATAGAACAGAAAAAGAGCGTTATAACACAGGCAAGAAATATATTGGCCGCGTTAGTGGCTAGGGCAACGCTCTGTTTACACTGGAGGGACGTGTTACCCGTGTTTTAAGTTTGAATTGGGAAAAGAGCGCAGAGAAAGATTTGAATCTCCGACTTTCCCTCACAAAGGAGTCAGTTCACAAAGGAAACTGCAGAAGCACCAGTTCATTATTGGTCATTGCCATGGGAGACTGGACTCCAAAAGAGGCAAAAGCATGGAGATCAAGGAAACATCTAAGCCTTTTCCATTCCAAACTAATGGAAAGAGAAGGGCAACAATGGCCTTCTCCCTCTCCTATAAGAAGGAGTTGAAGGCTCTTAATTGAAGGTCGAAGGATTGCTCAAGGTACTTGTATACTTGTGGAATAGAGAATAGTGTGACATTGTGAAGGCCAAGAGTCAAAGAGGCTCCTAGAGAGCTTGTTGACTTATACTTCTTCAATAGAGAGAGAAGAGAGATTGGGAGACTGAGGAGGGCTTGGTACAACCGATGATTGTAATCCTCCTTCTTTCAAAATCAATAGAACTGTGTTCATTTTGTCCATTCAATGCTTAATATTTTCCTTATTGTTTGAACAATTCTATAGTATGATATGAATGGCTCAGATGTGTATAATCTAGATGTTTATTGTATATTGATTTAATTGATAGGATACTTGTTATATTAGAAATTACGTGGGTGCTTTGACTGATTGCAAGACTCGGATTTGGAGCTGGCGAAGAAGGACTCTTGCGTTGCTGCGTAGCGCTCTCCAAGGGATTCCAAGGCTTTCAAAGAGGTTATTCTCTATTGTATTCTTCAAGTTATTTCAAGCTAAAATGAACATGCTCATGCCATCTTTGTGAACAGCATAGCTAATCTTCCTGTCTGCCTCGGGCACCAGAAAGCCTTGAGAGGGATATTCGAAAACCAACCACCCAAGCAGTTTACCCTATAGCATAATTGGCGACTCCGCTGGGGATTTTTCCCCCATAGTTTCCGGACTATTTATCCCTTCCTTTCTTCTCTTCTTCTCTATTCAAAGATCCTTCCGACCATTTTTTGATGCCCAGTAGACATACCAAACGCTTGCAGAGTTCAATCATGTTCCTGTCTGGCCAACTGAAGAGCTTTTACCTGGTTAACGCGACCTATGCAGGCTATCCAGTGCATTATAACGCGGTCTATGCTTAAATACAGTGCGTTATAATGCTGTATTTTCTCACAGACAGAGCGTTACTCAGCCAAAAACCTTGATGTTCACTGTTGTGACTGTGTTTTAGCTGTAGAGTTTTTTGGCCATCAGTACCTTTCAGCGACTGAATCAATGTACTTTTTTGCTAAACTGGCATTTTTATTTGTTTCTCTTATTTAGTTAGTGTGCAAAACATTTACTTTTTAAAAGAGAAATTTTTTTTTTTATTTTTCTGCATTTAGCTGAGTTTGTTCTGAAAATTTTAGTTCACAGACTGTTAAAAGAGGTAGATAGAAGTCTGAATCTTCAAAAGTTGAGCTGTGTTATTTACATGTTGGTACATGAATGATTGAAAAAGAAACCTCTCCCTGTAGAAACACTCTTCATTGAATTTAATATTTAGAGCATGTTTTGCATGGTTTCTTGAGTCAGAGTCTCACTATACTTCATACATCCATTCCCCCTCCGCAAGACTAATAACAAAGTACACTAAAAATAAAGCGACACTAAAATCAATCTAATAACTCTTTTTTGAGCTCACACAAACAGTAGTTCAGGCTAGGATCTTGGGTTAGGAAAGTGAGAAAACTACCCAAGATCTCAAAACATGAAAACTAGAGTCATTAACGAGTGAAATCCTGCTGCACTCACATTATTGGGACCGTTCCTTTACCAGAGCTCAGCGCGAGACAACACTTGGGTGCACTAGAAGGTAGCCCGCCTTCGACTGCATCCTGTGGGTGTGTTATATATTGGGGTTCCCTTCAGGGATGTTGAAACTAGATCGGGGATCTAGGTATTCTACCCATATAGCACACTGTCCTTGACCGTGGACCCCCCTGATGATGTCTGTGATTTGAGGTATCCTTAGTGGCCATACTTTTAGGGACTTACACAAGGTGACTGGGACGGGTTGTCCTGGTACCTGAAACAGACGGACCCACTCTATCTTCGGTCTTTAGGAGGGTACTCGTCTTCACGAGAGTGCTTACACCTATCGTCTGAGGTTCGGGCGAAGCTCTAGAGTGACCGTAACTGTACTTTCGACCAACCCTCTCTGTATACTATTGCGATACTGGATTTCATCACCAGTGAACGGTAGTACTCAGATAGGGTACCCTATTCTGGCTGCTTGCTGATTGATTTTAGAAAGTCCTTTTTCTTTTTGTTAAGTGTGTGGTTACTGTCATTTGAGACTTCATAATAGATCACAATTTAATAAAATTTGTTAAAATTAAACTGGTCACCGTGGCGTCCCCTGACCCACGCCGTCTGTCTCGACGACAGCAAGGTCTACCTCCTCTCAACCTTGAGGAAGAACTGAACCTTGGTGAACCCGGGCCTTCTACGGAAGGGCAGTCTCCTCTAACTAATCTTGATTATCACATAGACCCTTATCAGCCGGAACTCCCGGAGGACCCTTTCACTGAAGGCGTTGTACCTAATTACAATCCTCCGCTCACTGATCCGTTAGGGCCTGTGATAATCCAAATTACACCACGCCAAGATATGTCTGCGGCAACACCAACATCTATTTCTCCACCGGCATCCACAGGGTCGATACCAATGGCAACCATTCCTGGTTCGCCACCATCCTCCCCGCCGGTGGTCAGTTCTATGCCATTACTGGGTAACCCCAGTAGTCAACATACACCTACCCCCAATCCTATGGTCAACACAACTTTCAGTAGTTTACCAAACCCTTCGGCATCTACTCCTACCATAACCATGTTGGGGACCACGGTAGCTCCTCCCATGAGGATGACTACTTCGGTGCCCTTTAGCAACCCTTTCGGTTGGAACCCTCTGTTGAGTTCAAACCCCCTGGCCACTATACCAGGGGGCAGTGTTATCAGTACGCAGGTAGCAGGGAATATTTCTCTTCCTATGCAATCCTTAGGACAAATGGGACAACCTATTGTAAATACTATCCCCTTAAGTGGTTCAAACATAGGTGTAGGATCTATACCGTTGCCAAATTATGCAAGTATTAGTATGCCTCCGGGAAACTCTATTGCATCCATTTGGACTAACCAACCCCAACCTCCATCTGGAGTGGGAGGGCACTTTTATGCTGGGGGCAATCAACCATTTTCCCCTCAATACACTATGCCCTATGGACAACAACCGTATGTTCCTACTCCTCCACCTATGGGAGGTTTTTATCAAAGTCCCATTTACCCTTCTGGTAACACATGGATGGAGGGACCCTATGGTCCAAGTAGTCAGCCCATACTGCCTTGGTTAGACTCGGGGGAAAATCCACAATTTCCATTCTTGGCAGCTTTGGACATACCCGACATCCATAAGCTGACGAACGACCCCATCAACCACAACCCGCTTTGGCCTCCAATACCGCATAAGATTCCTTCTGATATCCCGAAGTTCGATGGGCAACATGGGGATGACCCGGCCGCACACATCACTACCTTCCATTTATGGTCCATATCCAATTCCATGGTAGATGATAGTGTTCGACTCTGACTGTTTCCCCGCACCCTTACAGGCAATGCCGCCAAGTGGTACATTGAATTGCCACGCACCGCCATCAATACGTTTGGTGCTTTAGCGACGGAGTTCTTAAAGAAATTTCAACTACCAATTAGAGTGGAAACCGGCACAGAATTGTTAACATCGCTGCGACAAGACACCGCCACCCACATCTCCGACCATATTCATGAATGGAGACGTAGGAGGAGGCTCGTCAAAGCGCCAATACCGGACCATCTCTTGGCCAATTGGTTTTGCAAGTCTCTTTTACCCCACATCTCTAAAGACATTGTCCTTTCTGGTGCGGTAACAGAAGATCAATGTATTCGTCGTGC
>JAXQQM020064068.1:0-57781 GCA_034641835.2 Pinus albicaulis | reverse complement strand
AATGTTACCTACTTTTTTTGGTAGCATAAAAAGCACCCGATTTTGAAAAGTGGTGATGCAGAATCACCATTTTTTTTTTTGGTGCACATTTTTGACACTCTAAAATTTTTATTTATGAAGTATGAATATTTGTTTTAAAATGTTAGTGATTTTCATGCTAATTTTGAAATTTATTGATGCAGCATCAAATTTTTTTTTATTTTTTATTTTTTAGAGTGGTGATTTTCATGCTAATTTTGAAACGTATTGATGCTGCATCAACCTTTTTTTTTTAGAGCAGTGATTTTCATGCTAATTTTGAAACGTATTGATGCTGCATCAACCTTTTTTTCTAGAGCAGTGATTTTCATGCTAATTTTGAAACGTATTGATGCTGCATCAACCTTTTTTTTTTAGAGTGGTGATTTTCATGTATGTAATAAAACACAAACTTAGATTAAAAAAAATATATAAAAACAGTAAAAAAAACCAATAAAAATGTAAAAAAAAACAAAAATAGCTCATAAAAAGAAAAAAATTAAACAAAAATAAATAAAAAAAACAAAAATATTTGAAAATTATATCAAAGGAAATGACAAAATTTGAAGGAAAAAAACACATAATTTAAAGAAAAAAAACAAAAATTCACCAAAAAATTAAAAAAAAAAAATCAAAAACATTTTTTTTCGAACTTATTAAAAAAAACAATATATTTAAAAATATATATATATATTTAAAAAAAAATTAAAATAATTAAAATTACAAAATTAAAATTTAGGAAAAAAAAATTTAAAAAAAAAAAAATTTAAATTTAAAAATATAAATTAAAAAATAATAATAATAATAAGGAAAAAAATACAACTTTTAAAATTTACAAAAAAAACAAATTAAAAAAAAACAATTAAAATTGAAAAAGAAAATAAAAATAAAAATTTAAAAAAAAAAAAAAAAAACCTATCATTAAAAAACAAAAAAAATGAAAAAAACCACGTGCAAATAATTAAAAAACAAATATACATAAATTTAGTGTTTTTTTTTTTTTTTTTTTAGTGAAACCATTTATAGATTTAAAAAATGAAAAACTAAATAAACGAAAAAAATAAGAAAAACAATTAAATTAAATTAAAATTTAAAAATTTTAATAAATAAATTTTAAATTTTAAATTAAAAAAAAAACTATTCTATAATATTAAATATAAAAAAAATTAAACAAATTGAATTTAAAATAAAAAAATTGAATTAAAAAAATAATTTTAAATTTTTTGAAATTCAATTTTTTTTTTTTAAATCAAATTAAAATAAAAATATTAAAAATTAAAAAAAAATAAAAAAATAAAAATAAAATCAAATAAAAAATAGATGTAAGTATATATTTAAAAAATAAAAAAAATAAAAAAATAAAAAAAAACGAATTTTACTTCAAATAAAAATATTAAATTAAAAAAGAAATTTATTTTTTGAAAAAAATAAATTTATTTTTTCAAATTAAAATTTTTTTTTTTTTAAAAAGAAACAATTAAAAAAAAAATTAAAAAAAAAACAATTAAAAAACAATTTAAAAAAAAATCAATTAATAAAAAAATTTAAAAAAAAAAATCAATTAAAAAAAAAAACAATTAAAAAAAAACAATTAAAACAAAAAATTAAAAAAAAAATCAATTAAAAAAAAAACATTTAAAATTTAAAAAAAAAAAATTTTAAATGTTTTTTTTTAAATGTTTTTTTTTTAATTGATTTTTTTTTAAATTTTTTTTTAATTGTTTTTTTTTTAAATTTTTTTTTAATTGATTTTTTTTTTTTTAATTTTATTATTTTTTGTTTTAAATTTATTATTATTATTATTATTTTTAATAATTTTTATTAAATTTCGCCCATTTTTTTTATTTAATTGATTTTTTTTTTTTTAATTTCATAATTTTTCATTGTTATTAACTTTTACTTTTAGTTTTTTAATATAATTTTATAAAATTCAATAAATTTTTTATATATTTTTTTAATTTATTTCGATTTAATATGTTTTTTAAATGTTTTACTCTCTTTTTTTTTTTTTTTTTGTTAATTATGTAAATTTTTTATATTTTTTATTTCAATTAAAATTGTGTATTTAAAATTAGATTTTTTTAAAAATGAAACTTAATTTTTTTAAATTATTATTTTTTTTTTAATTTTTTTTATTTAATTTTTTTTCTTTTTTTTTTTCAATTTTCCACTTTTAATTGATTTTTAAAGTTTTTAAAGTTTTCGTTTAACAATATATATTTTTTTTCTTTTATATTTAAAATTTATTTTTTCTTTCAAAATTTATTTGTTTATTCATTTATTTATTTAAATTTAATATTTTTGTTTTTAAACTTAATTTGTTATTTTAATATTAACCTCTTTTTTTTTAATTTAATAAAATTTGATGTATATAATTTAAATTTAATTTATTTTTTATAGTTTATTTGTTTTTTTAATATATATTGTTTTAAATTTGATATTTTTATTGTATTTTATTTTTAATTAATTTTTTTTTTTCCTTTTAATTTGAATAGTGTTTTTTTTTTTTAATTTTGAATTTTTAAATTTATTAAAATTTAATATATTTCCTTAAATTTAATTATTTGTTTTAAATTTTTTTTCTTCTTTTTTTAAATTTAATAAGCATTTTCTTTTTCTTTTTTAAATTTAATTTCTATATTTTATTTTTTTAATTTCCTTCCTTTTTTTACTTGTTTTTTTTTTAATTTAATATTTTTATTTTGTTTTTATTTTTATTTTTTAATTTCTATATTTTTTTAAATTTTAATCTTAATTTTTTTTTGGTTTATTTTTTATTTTTTTTTTGCCTTAAATTTTAGGTTTTTTTTAATGATTGAATTAAAATTTTTACTTTGTTTTTATTTTTATTTTTTTTATCTTCATATATTTTTAAATTTTAAGCTTTTAAATGTTTTTATTTTTTTTCTTAAATTTTAGGTTTTTTTTTAATGTTTGAATTTTAAAAATTAAAAAATGTTACTTCTATTTTTAAAAATGCCAAAAGTATGACACAATTTTTTTTTTTATTATTCCAGCATCATCTGCTTTTGTTTTGAGGGTGTTTTTTCAATCCTTTTTTCAAGAAACAATTTTGTTTTTACCATAATTTTATAAAATGTTGAAATTTGACCTTAAAAAAAACGAAGTGCGTTCTGGAAGACACACTTTTTTTTTTTTTGGGTGTTTTTTCAATCCTTTTTTCAACAAACAATTTTTTTTTTAGCATAATTTTAGAAAATGTTGAAATTTGACCTTAAAAAAAAAACAAGTGCGTTCTGGAAGACACACTTTTTTTTTTGGGGGGTGTTTTTTCATGTTTTTTGAGAGTTTTTGGGCTAGAGTTCCCGTTTTGAGGTCAGGTTACCTATTTCATCTAGTGTCCAGGAAATCACCATTTGGTGTGTGCTCTACCACCCCACCTTAATTGCATGACACTCATATCAAGTATCGTATAATGCCCTCCATGGGATCACATATGAAAATAATTTATCAATTTACCATCCATAAATTATGGGGAAACATTTAAAGGATTTTCCAAAAATAAAATAATAATAAATAATAAAAAAATAAAATATCATATTATAATTCAAAGTTAATAAATTTTTTTAATTCTAAAAATTTTTGATTAATTAATAAAATCGCAAACTTTAATTTTGCATTACAATAAATAAATTGATTAGCTTTTATTAAATATTTGTGATTAAAAGTCCACTAAAGCTAAAATTGTTGATGAATGGATGTTGGTTACTAGTGTCAAACATTGAATAATCCTACTGCATAGATTTTTAAAAAATATATTATAAATGAAAAATTAATAATTTAAATGTTACAAAATTTTCCACTTATAATTCATAATTTTTGCCACCATTTTGATAAAATTTCAATATAAACTAGTATAGAGCCATTTTAATCACGTATTTAACAAGCACCAAAAAAAGTCAAATTTCTTAATGTGCAAACCTCTTTTAAGTGCAAAACTTGAAAAAACATTTGTACTTCAAAAGATTTGATCCATCGTGTGTGTGTATATATATATATATATATTGTTGGAAACATAATTTCCATTACACCAAAACCCGTAGGTGTTAGTAAATGGACACATTGCCAAAGTTAACATATCCACTAGAGTTAGTTAAGCACAAGTCATGAAACACACTGGGAGCATTGGTTTATCCAATGTCTAATAATCTCCTCCAAACACGAGTCCGGTGTGATTCAAACTTGAGACCTTTGGCTCTGATACTACTTGTATGAATCACAATTTATATTACACCAAAACCCATGGGTGTTAGTAAACATACACATCACTAGAGTTAACAGATCCATGAGAGGAAATTAAGCACATGTCACTAAACACACATCACGTGCTTAATTGCCAAAGGTCTTACTAAAGAAACTTTAAAATTAACTAAAAAAAATGTGGTGAAATAGGTCATTTCTTCTATAAGTTAGACTACACCTATATAATGTATACATAGTTGAAATTGAATTATTTTATTTATGTACATGTTCGACATTAATTAATTTTTGTTATTAATAAATTTCTAAATAAACCTCTGGGGTTCTTCAACATATCCTCATCTTTGTAGATCGGTTCACAACTAGGGGATCTCTCAATTTTCACAGATTTCACATTACACAAGAATGCAATTTTTATCGTTTAAAATATATTTTTGAATGCATAAATGGATTCAACACCCTAAAAAACTAAGTTATCTTTAATGCAAATTTTTGGAGTTCTCGTGGATTTTCTGGCAGGAATCCACTGAAAAAATTAAGGTGAAATCTTGATTTGTGTTATTTATATATAGATTCATGGAGTTCCACCCTGAAAAACCTCTATGGGACTTCAATTATGCATAGTTTACCCATCAAACTTACGATTTCAATAAATGCCTGCCTAGACAAATTAGATAAAAAAATAAATCAGAAAACTTTTCAAAAAGTCTCGTTAAAGACAACTCACTCAAAAACCCCTAGGGCACTTGAATTATACAAATTAAACAACTTAAACTCAAGTTTTTAAAAATCTGGGGAGGATTTTAGTTAAAATTAACCAAAACAATGTCGTGAAAAAAGGTCATTTCTTCAATAAGTTAGACTACACCTATATAATATAGACATAGTTGAAATTGAATTATTTTACTTAATATGGATTATTTATCAGAAAACTTTTCAAAAAGTCTCGTTAAAGACAACTCACTCAAAAACCCCTAGGGCACTTGAATTATACAAATTAAACAACTTAAACTCAAGTTTTTAAAAATCTGGGGAGGATTTTAGTTAAAATTAACCAAAACAATGTCGTGAAAAAAGGTCATTTCTTCAATAAGTTAGACTACACCTATATAATATAGACATAGTTGAAATTGAATTATTTTACTTAATATGGATTATTTTGTGTATTAAATCTTTCAATGAAAATCACATGCAAGCAAATTTTGTCTACGAACCAGCCAGTGTGGTTCATCATGAGGAGAAGATGAGAAATTTGATCTAGGACCTAGTTTAAATTCTTAATATAAATTATTTTATTTATGCACATGTTCAACATTAATTAATTTTTGTTATTAATAAATTTCTAAATAAACTTTTGGGGTTCTTCAAAGTATCCTCATCTTTGTAGATGGGTTCACAACTAGGGGACCTCTCAATTTTTACACATTTCACATTACTTTGATCAATTTTTATGAAGTTGATATGGAAATCAATGAGTTGATATGGATATTCAAATAGTTTATATAAGTTTTATGTTCAAATATTTTTAAGAATTATAATAACTATGCATCTTTATTATTTTATCTTTTTCTAAAGTTGATATAAATTAAGTTCAAATTGAAATATTTTATTTAGCATAAAGAGTGAGGGTGAAATATTTTTATCACATCTCCTTCATACCAAGACATGTCATTTTGAATCAAACTATTTAAACATATACCCATTTTTGTTTTTTTATTATTGTCGACATTGTTTTTTTATTTCAGTGTGGTTCATCATCGGGACAAAAAGCCAAATTCCTAATATTGTTTTTTTTTAAATTTAAAAATATTTTATTTTTATTCTAAAGGAGACACGTGCCAACTCTGCATTGAGACAAGATCACACATTATATACATCAATCCATTATTGATAATTAATTAAAATAATAAAACCTTATCTCAAATATAGCCTAATAATAATTGATAATTAAATTAAAATGATATAAACCTTATCTCAAACACAGCGTACTAATAATTGATAATTAAATTAAAATAATAAAAACCTTACCTAAAACCCAATTATTAACATGATAATTAATTCAAATATTACAACTTTTTTCGATAAAATATATAAATTATAATTAATAAATTTCCTATTTAAAAAAAATATATATATATATATGCGTTGCAGTCAATGTCCACATCAAAATTAAAGATCGTTCACCATTATATTATCATCCAGAAATCATGAAGAGTGCTTTTGGTGGGAGGTGTCCCTCATTGAGCCCTTTTCCTCAGAAATTATTTTTAGCTATAGGCTATTTTTAGCCTCGTGGACATTAAAAATTCTTTCTTTCTTTCTTTCTTCTTTTTCTAAAATTCTGTTAATTAGTTTTAACTCTATTTTCCTTCTGACGTAAGAGAGAGAAACCAATTTCAGTGTCCGAAATTCGAATCCGAATACGATCGCCTGAAAGGCGGCGCCTTTAACGGCAAAAGATACGGCTTTTCCGTCGGCGACTTCCTTGCCACCAAATCCATAGTGAATGACAGCGTACTTTGCGATGTGACCGGACGGGCTCGCGCTCCCAGGTAAAACCCTCGGCCCTTCTTTGTGACTCCCGGTTTCCCGACACCCGGGCTCGTCCTGTCGCTCTCAGGAATCCGCGGAATCTTTACCTTATCCGGGCCCCGGCGATGCTCCCGCTGCTCCGGTGGATATTAAATTGGATTAAATGTAACAATCACAGATTCACATCCGTAATCACCGTGAATGGGACCCGCCACTACTCGGTGGTCCAGAAGAAAGTACTTTCCGGAATAAAGGAACTTTACCCTTACGTGACCGTGTGACTTGATGGATGCAGGGCGTGTAATTGTTGAGGGGTATTCATGATTCTTGTGAAGTTAGAGAATTTTTTATTTTAAGAGTGATTGCTGGTGTGGGTGGGGCTCACGTTGATGGGTTTATCGTTTTAGCTTTGGACTTACATTTTTGAAAGGCATAGAAGATGTATTATTAGTCTTCTTTCCGTGTTAAAAAGAGGCTTCATTCTATGGAAAACACTCGTTTCATTTCCTTTCTTCTTCATGTGGTTAGCATGGAAAGTTGGGGAAGGAAAGCAAGTAGTTACTTGGCAAGGATTTTTTTGACTGGCAGTGTCTTTAAGTTATTTTCTGATTTGATTCACTGCTTATACTCCAAGGGTCATTTTCACTTGCATAAGGTAAAAAGAGTGGATTTTTTACTTCTCTCCAAAAACTATAGGTCGACCTCAACTGAGTTGTGATTGGTTGGTTCTTTAGAAAATAAATAGAATTTATTCATAAAAGAGATAAATCTCAATGGGGTTTGATTATGCAAATGACATGAAGAAATTGTGGACCACTTTTTTGCTAAGCTTTATTGCTAAGAAAATTTGGGCTTTTGGGACCAAATGGATGTGGCCTATGCCAACAACATGAAGAAACTCTGGACCACTTTTTTGTTACATGCTTTATTGCTCAGAAAATTTGGTTTACTATTCTTCAGGTCATGGGCATTAGAAAAAATATGGAGTGGACCTCCTTTGAGGAATTACTATGTTTTTGGGCAAATAAATATGAATATCCATGTGTTCTTCCTATCTTTGTTGCTTGGGGCATATGGTTGCTAAGGAATAGGTTCATGTTTAGAAATGATAGTATCTATATCCTTCCGCAATCTTCCAAGATTGTTTCCCTCTTAAGGAAATATGGTTGCTAAGGAATAGGGTCATATTTAGAAATGATAGTATTTGTATCCTTCCACAATCTTCCGATATTGTTTTCCTCTTCAGGGAATACCTCCTAATTCAGACTGGAAAAATCCCAAGAAGGTTTTGATTTCCTGTTATCTCACTTGATCTTCTTGTAGGATTTTTTGATGGAGCATCATAAGGGAATATTTGTGGAGGAGGGGGATTGATTAAGCTACCAAGAAACATATCTGTTATTTTCAGAATTGGCTTTGGACCTGGCACTAACACCAAAGCAGAATTGATAGCGGTTTGGGCCCTCATGATTTTAGCTAAGCTAAAAAACATTAAATTCATTTTGATTCTTGGTGACTCCAAATGTCTTATTGATTGGTTGACATGTAATGCTCAATTAGAGGCCCTAAATCTAGCCACTTGGAAGATCAGGTTCCAACGTATCTATAGAAAATATAATAAATTTGCGGACAAACTTTCAAAATTTGCTTTATCATTAGACCCAGGGACCATTCTATATAAGGAACTTGATGACAACTATGTCTAAGGCATACATTATATACTTATAGATATCATGAATTAACTTTCAACTTCGAGCAATTTCATTAGCAAGCACATCTTTCAACACTCCAGATCAAATCGAACCTAAATTTTCATCATTGTAGGTTCCAAGTTATATGTCTCACTATAGATTCAAATTTTCAAATCCTTTTTGAAAACTTGTTATAACATCTCTCTCCATAGCACAACATACTCTACAAATTATGCATTTCTCAGTGATATTAGGTGTTTATGTTAGCTGCATATTTTTGACCCTTTTAGATAGATTTGAATATATAGAGTTGTGCAGATTCTCTTGTAGTTTTATGTAAGAGCTAAAAAAAACATATTTCGATAATTTTTTTAATAACCTTGAATAGCAAAAAAATATCCTTTACTATGAAAAAATACTATAGCTTTAGTAGTGAATTTGTGAGCTGAATTAATATTATTTGGGTAGGATTGTATTACAATTTATATTGTTATGTAAGGTTTTATAAATTTTTAATTACCAATATTGAAATTGAAATTATTTTTAGATAAATGTTGGATAAGATTATTAACTAGCATAGTTATATAAAT
The DNA here is from genome assembly GCA_034641835.2 of Pinus albicaulis. NCBI lineage: Eukaryota > Viridiplantae > Streptophyta > Pinopsida > Pinales > Pinaceae > Pinus > Pinus albicaulis. The sequence goes on along the minus strand of JAXQQM020064068.1, from coordinate 48,729 downwards.
TAAATAGTTAGTAAATGATGAAAGGCACCAATCCATCGTAAACATCAATACACTAATTTTATGAGGCATTTCACATTACTAGTATTTTAAAAATCACAAAATTTATCTAAATTATAAATTTATTATTATTATTATTATTATAAAATGTATTAATATATAAATTAAACATATGTACATTTGAAAAAACATATATCAAGATTTTTAACAATGAAGATTCATCTTTACTTTATCATATTTGTAAAAAGGCTTTGTTATAATACAATGTGGCAATACCATGTCTTATCAATACCACATGCCCCAAAAAGCCATAAGGAAGTTTGACTTCATGGGCATTTCATATGACACTTATGCATATGGTATTTTCTTTAATTAATCAATTTAATTCTAAGGACATATCTACTTTGTAGACAAATCTCAATCTTTGATTTGTGAATACTACTAAAAATATTCTAAAATATTATAAGGTTAAATCCCTACTATCCACCTAATAATTATTGATAGTTAAATTTAAATTCTAACTAGCCTAGATTTATCACAAATCTAGATCTACCAAGTGTTGAGAGGGATCAAATCCAAAATATTCCATTTGATAATAAATACCATAGGTTTATAAACCACGATAATTTTATAATCTAATTTAACTTTATAATTTTATAATTAAAATTAAAATTAATAATATATATATTTATTTATTTATTTATAATTTTAATTATCAATTTTTTTTTTTTTTACCTAATTAACATGTTTATGCTAACCTGTGAATTGGAGTTGATTATCCTAACCTGTGAATTGGAGATTGGAAAACTCCTATAGACACAATTAGTGCATTAAATGTTTATATAAAATATTGGTGATAGTTTTTTCTCCTTGTTAACACTTAAGGTGGTTTTAGGTTGTTGATGCTATCACTTAGCCACATGACACAATTAGTGCATTAAATGTTTATATAAAATATTGGTGATAGTTTTTTCTCCTTGTTGGTGGTTTTAGGTTGTTGATGCTATCACTTAGCCACATGTATGTAGCACTTCTTCAACCATTAATCCCTATTATCAAGTACCTCAATCATTTTATTAACTCTATTCAAATACAAAGATGGTTGTTTTTTACCACCGTCTACGGGTTATGGGCGTTGGAGTTGGATCTTTATATTTTTATAAATAACTCTAAAATCATAACTTCAACATTTAATGGAAGAACTCGAAGAACACATACTTTCTCATCTTCATATAATAACAGGGCATGCCAAGCAAAGTGAGAAAAAATAGTGGCTAGAGTGCAAGCATAAATAACTAGTATTACCCTTGCATAAGTTGCGAAGGTATAATACAGGTACTATACGATCATCTCTGGTAAATTTCCAAATTGAGTTTTTATATGTATGGTTGTGGTTTATAGTTTCCCGATGCTAAGAGCTATAACATAAGTCAAAAAATTCTGCCAAATAAATCTAGAAAACACAAATATGACTTTAGATACATTATTTTGAAGAGATGTTTCTAGAAACAATTATATTTCAAGAGTAATCTCTTGATTGAAATTCAAAATATCTTCTAGTATTGACCTTAATGAAGATGAAATATGACATTGAGGATACATAAATGTATTTGAAATCTATGGTTGTTGTTCAACTTCAACCTACTCAATACATAAGTACAATAAGATATCATTCATCCTTTGAATAAAATTAATATTATATCACACGAATCATAATAAAATTTCTTTCAAATGTTTTGAAATGACGTCTTTTAAAATACTAATATCTGAGAAATTTAGCATAAGGTGTATCTCTACTAAGATGGGAGAAAACTAGGGAAAATTTTAGGGGTTAATATTAGCATGTGGGCTAATTTTCCATGTTTTTTTTCCAAAAAACGATTAATCAATCTTTATTTTTTCTAAAAAAGATTCACCCAAATTTTATAGTATACAATTTTTTTACATTAAAAATCACTAAAATTTTACACATAATATAAAATCATTAAAAAAATTAAATATGTGTACAAAATATCACCAAAAATTCTAAACTTTATTATATATTTCTATTAGGGACTAGTAAGATTTTCCTAGGTTTCTAAAATTTAATATATATTTCTATCCTTAAAAATTTTCGAGGATAAAACTTGATCTATCTGCACGAATGCGTAACATCATTCTACCCAAAATGCAGTACGACAAACGTTCCTTCCTTGAGCATAGGATCTAGTTTGGCCTTTGATGGAAAATCCTTCACACCTATACCCATTTTACTCAATAAAAACCCTAGCAGTTTTGCAAGTAGTAGTTCAAAATCTAGTTAGTTGTTTTGATTCCAGCAAATTCAATCACATTGTGCAATTTTCATAAAAAAACACATGGTTATTTCATTGAAATTGTCAAATATTATTACCCATGGGAAACATTAATAAAAATAGTTCTTTTTCAAAAGAAAGAAATATATTTTGATATTTCTAGAATAGAATTGAAAAAGTACAATCTCTTGGTTGCATAACATCACACTTGATTTCTTAACATACATTTTATCTTACCCATTTTACTCAATATAAACCTAGTCATTGTGCCAGTACTAGTTCAAAAGCTAGTTCGTTGTTTAAATTCCATCAAACTCAACCACATTGTGCATTTTTCATAAAAAAAATACATGGTTATTTCATTGAAATTGTCAAATATTATTACCATGGGAAACAAGAATAAAAAGAGTTTTTTTTTTCAAAAGAAAAAAACAGTACTTTGGATATTTCTAAAATAGGAATAAAAAGGGACAATCTCTTGGTTGCATAACATCTCACTTCATTTCTTAACAGATGTTTTATCTTAGCATCCAAAATATGTTTCAGGCATACATAAATAAGATAGACTAACTTATCACTGGAAAAGAAAGATTAAAGAGATTAAAGAGATTAAAGGGAAAGACTGGCGATAAAACACCATTATGGAATTTTGAACAGATACAAATGACAACATCCAAAAGTAAAGCTTCCTATAAGAGAATTTATGCTAGAACATTGTGCTCCATGTAATAGTGAAGGATTTGAAGATCATTAAATTGTTGTTGTAGTTGTAGAATCTTCCTTTCCATAATTCCAACTAAAGGACTCCAAGATCCACCTTTCCATTGAACCAATCCATTATTATTTTGGAGTCATAAATTAGTTTAAAAACCTTCACCAACTTCCATAAAGCTAACCTTCAAGCACACCACATATCAATCAACCCAACAACAAAGTCCATAACATTTTCAATGCCTAATGTACATTTTAAAACCACATTATGAGGGAATATAATGACAACACTAGCCCCACGATTCTCCATTTGATAGACATCATCAAAGAAACCCCATACATTTCCTTCAGATAATGTTATCTCCCTTATAAGGGTTGAGAATCTCAATGCCGCACGCGTTGTTTGTCCTAGGCTACTGGAGACTGGTTTGAATCTCTGCCTCGACCCTCTGCCACCATGGCCCCCCAAAGTCCGACTTGGGTGGGGAATCACTTCTTGATTCTCCCCATATCGATAAGCAACCTCAAACGATAAGAAACCTCTTCATGATGCATCAAAAATCATGTTTGCCTCTCTAGTCTCCTCAATGGGACCTCCACGTTCACACCCTGTTGTTTCAAAATTTGTGAAGAAACTTGACGAAATCCCAAAGATCACTCTGCCTCCAACACTCCCTCACAGAGCTGCCCTCTCATTATCATAAAAAGTTCTCGTTGGTCAGTTCAGAGGACTTTGGCCATCACCAAAAATAGTTTAGAAGTGGGTAGAGAGAAACTGGTCTCAAGTGACACAAGGGAAAATAGCTATCAGATTCTGCAGAAGGGGATACTTCACCTTTCACTTCGAAATAAAGGAATATAGAGACCTTATCTTCCGAAACGAACTGTATTTTATGGATACAAGGGGACTCTACCTGAATAAATGGACCCCATAATTTGATCCCGAGTTGGACGTCCTAAATGCGGTCCTAGTTTGGGTTTGTCTACCACATCTTCCCTTGCATTGTTGGGGAGATGAATCTGTCAAAAATATTGGAAACACAATCAGAAAATATATCGACAAGAGTGAGCCAAAAGGAAACATGCAGGGCTGTGCGAGGATTTTCATTGAAGTGGACTTAGGAGAAGGACTCCCGGAGGTTATCAATCTAAAAGTAGACAACTGGACACATAAAATAGCTGGACTACGAGAAAATACCCTTCAAGTCCAAGGTATGTCATGAATACAAGCGTTTTGCAAATATATGTAGTAAGAAAGAAGAACAAGAAAATAAAACTGAAGAAGCATAAGAACAAAAATGGGAGCAAGTAAAAAACAAATTACAGAAAATAAAACCTTGCATGTCCCTATCCCCTCTACTACAACACCCTCATCTCCTCCCTCAAAGATACCCCTCCCTTCCTCCTCCCTCCTCCCTGAATCTACTTCTCTCTTTGTCTTGAATCCCTTTGATCCTCTTAACATCCCCTCTGACCCTCCTCCATCCCCTCATGCTACCCTCTTCTTGTTGGACGGATAAGTCATTCTTGTGGACAAGACAGACTTCCCAAGTGTCCTACGGACAGCTAGCAACAAACAGACAAATAAAAACAATTTTCTCTAGATATTGTTTGACATGAAATCAATTATAATAGGGTTTTAGAAACCTACTTGTAGTCCAGCACTGAGCTTCTTTCCAGTGGCTTGAAGAAAGTCGTCGTCAAGGATCTGCAATCACAAACACAAGAAAATATCAAAATCACCTGTATAATAAATCAATTTATGAATCAAACATCTATCAAGATGATCAAGGAATTCAAGAAATGAGATAATCAATTAAAAATCCCATTGAGAAAACAATATTCATTCGTATTAACTTAAATAATAAGAGCCTTACAACCGTGTCCACCTTGATGTCATACAAGCCTTCCTGGGGTCCGGAATAGGCATTTCCTTTACTCTGACAAGCCTTGCACTCTTCCAACCGAGATGCATACAGGTATGTAATCTTTCCCACATAAAATCTCAGCTAAAAGGGTCTAATTTCAAACAACACTTCACCTCCAATAATACTAAATCTTGAACTCCCTTTGAGGCTACCCTATGCCTCTTTTTATAGTGAAAGAGAGGAGGTTACAGCTCCAAACAAGAATGGATATAATCCTCCTTCAAAGGGATTAGTTCCTTACATCAAGGGGTTAGCTCCTTAATGGATGGGATGCATGAACCTGAAAAGAGCGGACTTTCCACTGCAGGAATGTTTCTAGAAGCTTCCAAAAATGACTCAAACTGAGCTTCTAGATTTTACTTGTGCCCTTTTTCACCTTTTACAGGGGTTCGCACCTTTAATAAATAAAAAGTGCGTTTAGCTCTGCATGATTTAGAGCAAGAAAGTGCGGCATCGCAGGCAATGTTAAGAGAAAGTGCGGTACAAGTGTTTTTAAGACTTTTATGAGCTTTTCTCTTAATTTCAAGGCTTGACTTTAGGAAATTTGATGTTGTAGACTTCTAAGGGAGTACTAAAAATTCATGGTGACAAATTTTAGTGTAAAAAATTGCCCCCTAAAGTGCAAAGTCTGAGAGCATTCGAAGAGTGATGTGCTTTATCATTTTAAGGATTAGCCTATGGACACCCCAGTCGGAACCCTATAAAAACATTCAATGCAAAACATATATATCATTGCTGAGGTAGGCATTCCCATACTCAGATCAAAACTAACTAAACTTGTTTTGATACAGAAATGATTTTAATATTACATCAATAGTGTAGACACAGAATGGACGTAGCAATCTATAATGAATAGTCTACTGCATAATGAATAATAAAACTCCTCGCAGCCTGGATGGTGGAAACTAGATCTAGGGTCTTGATTTCTGCTTCCCGAACTAGTACGATTCTATCCATGCAATTAAATGTGTTGAAGTAGAACATGGTAGAAGCCACTTGATTACCAGTCAATGATGTGAACTGTTAACAAGTGTGAGAGAAACCACCAATAATGACAATGGCTCTCAAAGTACTTAGTACAATCCATAAAATGTGAATAAGTGATCTGAAGTCGAACATTTCACGGAATCGTTCGATTGAAGGTCAATGATGCAACCTGTCATCGAAGGCGAGAAACCTGCCATTAAGGCATGCAGATTCCAAGGTACTGATGGATTCTAAATCAACTTCCTAGATGATGAGCTGTCGTTGATAGAAAGTGATCCGTCGTAAGCAAGCTCACCACACGAAACCATAGATCAAGTTTTGAAGAAATTTTTTGCAAGGACTGACTCAGGGGTGGTCAACGCGAATGGAGACAAATGTTTGTAGATGAATGGTTTGTTTGACTGTCCTCTTGAACACATAACGACATTGCAGATGGTTTGGTGACAATTTCCCTAAGCTAATACCCAGAAACCCGCTGAAGACCTTCAATGTGGTTTGATTAACTGATAGGCAAAGGATTTCCCAACCGAGGTAGAAGTGTGACAAAAAGTGTCATGTTCAAGAGTGGTGTAATGCTTTTACAAATCAAAGTGTAACAAATGAATTTGTTTTCTCTCTTTCCCCCCACCATTTCTGGCAAGTACCTCTTTATTTTTTTGACAAGCTTGAGAAGGATAACATTTTCTTGTTTATAAGCTCATCCTTCGGATGAGTCCAACTTAGTTTAAAATCGAACCCTAAGAAGGAGTGGTCCGTTCTTGTTTGTAATTGACAGGTCCTTTACTGTTAAATTTTAACAAATCCAGTATAGGAGAAACTCGGTGTTTTTCATTTTTAGGGAGTCAGAAGAAAAAACTTAAGAAAAATCCATGGGTGTAGTTTTTCATAATTTTAGTCTCTTAGGCCCGAAAAAGGATAAAATAATGCAAGAGAGAACTCTATTGACCATGATTAGTCAATGTATACCTTTTTCGTAAAAACTCCATTTCAGGCCGGAAAAGGGGTAAACTTATACTGAAGGGACGACCGTTAATTTCCTTTAACGAGTTCGAATAGTCAAGTACTCAGCAATCTTTTCATTTTTAGAGGGTCTGAAAAGGGCTTAAAAGAGGACTCAATGGTTTCACTTTTTTGTAAATTTTAAGAGTCTGAAAAAGTGATAAAAGTATACTCTTCGTCAAAAATGATCATTTTGCCTGAAAAATTCGTTATTCTGCACAAAAAACTCAAAAAATTAAACATACATGTTTCAATAATAAAAATATTTTGAAAAACCATGTTTTTAAAGTGAAAAATAAACAAATTTCAATTTCATTTATTCGAAAAAACTTATAAAAAGGAGTTTTTCAAGTTCATTTTTACCATTTGAGTTTGGAGTGAAAATTTTAGAGCTTTTGGCAAAAACGCTTCGAAGAAGATTATGGACAAACCGACCGTTGGAATCGAAAACCGTCTGCTCCAGGTAATCCAAAACCTCTTTTGCTTGCTTTTTATTCGTTCATTTTCTTAAATTAGGGTCAAAATTTCATTTTTGGGAGGAAAATTGGTTCAAAAATCTGCCCTTGGGGGTTCGCAGGTGAGACACTAGGTACCTACAGACCCCGACATTTTCTCACAAAGGAAAATGTCGGGGCCCCGCATTTTTAACACAGAGCCCATGCAGAGCTATGCACTGTCTCTAAGTGTAAAGTGCGGGGGCGCCGTAACGAATTTAAAAACACAATTTCCTCCAAAATTACTCAAAATTTTTGTTTTAAAATGATTCTAATCCTTCATTTTACTCATTGTAGGATATTTACAATGCTCATTTGGCAAGAACGGGAACATGAGGAGGTAGATGAAACAGAAATGATCCATCAACCTACTATTCAAGTTTTAAGAGCATGCAGGCTATTCAAATTCTGGGCTATCAGTGGCATGAGAGCTCAAGTAGATCTTCTCACTTGGTTTGTAAACAAGTGGGACGTTCAAGACCAGTGTTTCGTGATTGGAGGTCACCAGCTCGAAATTGAGCTGGAGGACATATATTTTTTGACTGGTTTGTCTAAGAGAGGCGAACCACTTTCTCTATTTGGGGCTAGGCCAGGTGGCCAGTCTGTTGCCAACCTACAATTAGAGTTTTGTAATGATGAAGCCAATCCCAGAGACAAACAGATTGACATTAAAACTATCATCCGTCCCAAGTTAAAAGTGATTGCATTTACCATTGTCAAGTTGTGCGGAAGTGCAACTTTGCATGTAGCTACTGGATCTCAGATGCGGATTGCAGTAGATTGTTTCCGAGGCACCATATTCAACTAGTGCGAGGCAGTGTTGGCTAATGTGAAAGGCCAACTTACTAGAGCAAAGAATGGGAAGTTAAACAACTTCGGATATGGATCTATCATAGTTACCTTTTCTCTAGAGAGGATCCCTATGTTAGCCCCGCAACATATTCCTGTTGATGCTGGTAGACCTCGAGAGCCTCGGATGGTTCGATGGGTTGCTTTGATGGCCCATCACAGTGAGGGTGGGGAGATTGTTCGATTCCCTTGACTTATTTTCGTTGGTTAGAACGCCAAATTTTTGTGATAGAGGATTTTCCTTATGCGGGCATGGATTTCCGCGGCGACCGGGATATGCCACTTCCTCCAGGAGCTCAGTGGGATGAGTCAGGTAAAAAATCTCTTTGACAGGTTCTAATTTCTAATTTTTATTTTGTTTTTAAATTGTCCAAAACTGATAACAAAAATTTCAAATGCAGATGTGGGTCCAAGTCGACCAGCCATTCTCCGCCCCTTTGACCGGAGGCAAAGGGATGCAACAACACCACCACCACCACCACAGGATCAGACAGCAGAGATCCTGACTGATTTAGAACACCATTTGGAACAGTTAACTATGGATATTCCTAAGACTAACATAGATGACATCCCACTCTGTTTACAGAGATACGTCATTGGTGTTCCTGGACCATTCAGGAGACTTTTGACTAGGGTGGCACGAACAGTAGTGTATTATCGTGATCATCACCACGGATAGTGGATGATTGACTTGTAGACTCATTTTTTGTATCACTTTTTTTTTTTCGATCATAAGGCGTTTTGAACCTATCATCGAAGATGATGTACTATTTTTTGAACACTACATTTATACTATGATATACTATTATTTCTAGTTACTTGTTCAATCGTGTTATCGAATGTTGATTTATTACTTTATTATGGCAAATGTCTGTTTATAACACTAGAAGCTATTGCATCTGCTAATGTGTTTAAATTTCTTGGAATGTGTTGATACTCAATATAATCGAACTCTCATTCCAAGAGATGAACCCTTAAAAATAATCTTAATAATACTAGGTTTCTAATGGCATATACTCGGTTTAACTGTAATACGGCGAGTTCAGAATCTAACCTAATGATCAAACTTCGAATTCCAAATGAAATGGATTCCGAAAATAATTCAATAACTGCACTATATTTAGCAATATTGTTTGTTGTTTGACCGAGGCTTACCCCATGCATAGATACTAACTCGTTAGTGGGTGAATAAATAACCCAAGCTGCGGAAGAGATGTTCCGTGTACTACGACAAGCGCCATCAGAAAATCCAATATATGTTTTGTTAGTCATCAATATTTTTTACCTGTTGTTGATGACTAGTTTCCTTAGCTAAGTTTTCTAGAAGCTAATCTCAAACTGTCAATTTCTCATCTAGAAAACACCCCAAAATTTTTTTTGTCCTCCTACCCCTTCCTGTCAGTCTATGATGAGAACAATCTCCAGTTTTCAAGACATATCTCGCTTCAGCAAAGTCTCTCTGTCTATAGTTGTCATAGCTATGATTATCTGCTATCATTTTCCCTTGTTTCTCATGCCATTCACTATCCAAAGGTTGACTAAGTGTCTACTACTCTATCCCTGATCATATTGTCATATGAAAATCTGATCATGCCTAAGAGAACACTCAGAATCTGTGAAAATTGTCCCTAAGTTAGATAGTTGTGTTTAGGGAGTTTTTCCTTGGCTAATATATCCTAGGCCAAAAAGCCTCTGTCTAGTACCAGTTAACCATGAATTATTTCCTATTCTGCAAAACAAGCCTTGGTCTATCCATAGGTCGCACACCACTAAGAGGTCGCTTTGTCTCATTTCAGAAGAAGTTCAACAAAGATTCAAACTTCAAGAAGAGAAGGTTTTTCACTGTCTGAAGAAATATGCTTAGATCAAGCATAAATCCCCATGAAACACCAAAGGAGCTCTCCAAGGTTCAAAAGCATCTGTTTTTACATCTCTTCAAGGGTGTAATTGAATGATGATCAGTGTGCACATAAGAGAAAAAAGACAAATTCATACAGGTCTCTCATGCTGAAGGGGTTTGCCATCATGAAGCAAGTAAGGTGCAGTGAGTAAAGAGCAACTAATATATATGGTTTTAAATCCAAAGTCTGCCTGAAGAACAGAGATAATTCTTCAAGTCACATGAATACAAAAGACTGAGTGATGCTGATCAGCAGTGCTCCATAATCTCCTCCAAAAGTAGTGCTGCATAATCTTTCCAAAGGGCATCATCATGAAGGGCATAAGAAGACAGCTGCTTCTTATGTTACCTTGAACCTGGGATGTGAAAACTAGTCAAAGACAGTTTCAATGCACCTTATGAAAGCACAATGAGGAATAGGGAGTCAATTCAGAAATACACATAGGGAGCATTTACCTTGAACAAATCACATTGCTTCTGATCTAGTTTTCATAATGATATTTTATGAAAGGGATATACATCACACACAGGGCCTCATAAAGTAAGAAGGCATTAGGTTCAAGTGATTTTATCAATGATAAATGTCAAAATTTCACTTCCTGTTTCCTATTGGTGTTTTTCAAGCAAACATACAGAGCAAGGTACAGTGTTGAAATAGATGAAGATTCCATGTTTAATATGACCTCCTTCAATGATAAGTAGAGGGTTAGAAACATAATGATGGAAACCTCCTTCAATGATAAGTAGAGGGTTAGAAACACAATGATGGAAACCTCCTTAAAAAAGCAGAGGGTTAGAAACACATGATGGAACCTCCTTCATATAAAAGAAGAGGGTTAGAAAAACATTGTTGTGGCTTCCTTCCCAAACAAGCAGTGGGTCAACAATATTTGTAAGTAACTTTAGAGGCTGTTTTGCGCCACCTCCTCTAAATATGAACAGAGGATACATCACCCAGGTTCGATGTTGTGTTTGATAAAGTCTCTGTTGGTAAGACCAGTTGAGTAATAGTGGTGAAACGAATGAAATTTTATAGGTTAAAGGCATTTTTCACATCAAAAGCCAAAGAGTGACATGATGGTGTTAAAAGGCCTCTGTTTTTCTGTTTATGAAAGCCTCCTTCAAAGTATAATCCAAGGGTGGATTTTTTACTAAGAGCAACCTCATCTAAATGGACAAGGAGGTAGAACAAGCTTGGTTTTAAAATGAATTTCGCAAACTGATATAGATAAACATTCACACATAGGGTTTATGTGGAAAGGCATATTTTTCATTTAGAACAGATCCATTACGGCTTATCAAAAATACTCCCTCCAAGTGATGAATAAAGGGCAAAGTGCCAAGAGTTATTTTTTCACCTCATTTAAAAGACAGTGGGCACATTTTTAAGATAGGTGAACTGTCATTGTTTGAAGGCCTCCTTCATCATGAGCTAAGGGCCCAACCATGATTTTACATCAGCATAAGTGGTCACATTTGCAAGGATTTTCTTCAAGACAAATAGGAGGTTTATACACAGTCAAGGGAAAGTGTTAATCCACAATGCCTAACAGTAAGCCCTCATCATCTACTAATCATGTTATTCACTCTTAAAAATCTTCACAACGCTTTTTAGACAAGGACACTTACCATAAGAGAAGTCACATGGGAAAGAGGACAGTTGGTTTGAGAGACTTCAACAATGGCCTCCTTCACAAAAAGCAGAGGGTCAGCCCTCCAAAAGATTAACACTATGAATCAGCTCATTCAAAGGGTTAAAAAGGTGATGAAACCATGATTCACATTCATTCAAAGGGTGCCTCCATCAAATGATAGGAGACCAAGTCTTGGTGGATACAATAAATTTTCTTTTTGAGATATTCTCAATCAAAGGATAAATTCAAGTTTCAGGTTTGAAAAGACCACCTTCGAAAAGACAATATGGCACAGTGTATGATAAAGGTAAATTTTTTATGTTTTAGAGGCCTCCTTCATCATATAGATAGAGAAAACACATGGTTTAAAAAACTTCCTTTACTTCACAAACAGTGGGTTTTCATTATGGTTTTAAGAGGCTGTAGTAGTGTTTTTATGAGTTTCTTTTAGATGATATACTTGGTCACAGTCTTGGAGAAGACCATTATAATCTATCTAAATACCAATTCCAAAAGACTGACAGAGAACCCTTTTCATCAACAAACCACATGGGTCTTGTCTAAAGTTTCAAAGTGATACAGTGTTGAAGGGGTGAATTTTACTTTAAAAAAAGGCCTTCAAATGAAAAAACAGAGCTTGAGAATCTATATGTTTCAAAGCTTTTCTCTCGATAACCAACAAAGGATAAACCGTTATGGAATATGTGTTCATGTTTATGTAAGGAGACACCCCGCCAAAAGATGACAAGTCAGTTAAGAAAAGGAGCAAAGCAGTTAAGCCCTCGCCATGAAGACAAAGTCATTTTGTTTCAATACAAATGATAAGGCAAAAAAGGGTAAATTCATTTGATTTTCAAAATTGGTTAAGGAGGCAAGGAGTTTTAAACCCTCATCAATTATAAAACTCAAGCATAGCATATATTTGTGTCATTTTGCAAACCAAGTCACAGAGGAAAGAACGATTTTTTAAGAGCATTTGAACTCTTTGAACGCGTGGCGCGCCTGAAGAATTCAACAGCGTGCCTGTAGGTGCCTGCAGTATAACTTTGCACACAACACGGTGCACCTGTGTGGTTGCATGGCACACTTGTGCTCGGCGCCTGGTGCCCATCTGAACGCGGCGCGTTTGCCATTTCTACCTTCAAACAAGAGCCTGGGCTGTGTATCAAACTCCTCCCACCTGCATTATACTCTTTCCCTCGCCATCCTTCATATTTAGCCCTTGCAATTGTCTTATTTCACCTCTGTATAGCCCATCTCTGAACAACCTGGGCCACCTCTGAACGGCCCACTGCCCGGGCCACTCCTGAACGCGGTGCCCATGCTTCTTTTGCCATTATCCAAGTGCTTGGGATTTTAATACAACTCCTCCCGACTGCCTTGTGCCCTCACCATTATCAGCTTCCATTTTCTTCCCTTGAACTCTTTATCTGCCTCTGCACGCCCATTTTCAACACTGCCCGGGCCACCCCTGAACGGCCCATTGCCCGGGCGCCCGGGCCACTGTCAACAAAAAATTTCAAAGGAGCCTTAGAAGTGTTAAAGGCCAGCATTTTGCACAAGGATTCTATCTTCAAACGCTACTGAGAAGCTTCTTAAGAAGGTATTTATGTTTTTTTACCTAGTTTTATATTTTGAAAGGCATAGAAAAGGTCTGAGATCAGTGATATTAAGAAGGGCTAGAAGTCTGTTTGCTTGCAAAGATTTGTTTGTCAAACGAAGAAGAACAATTGAGTGCTAAAGAGAGGAACAGTCCTCTACTCAAGATAAAAAAACTTGTTTGCTAGTGCCCTAAGAAAATACAATTACTCTTAAAACTACCTTGTTCATTAAAAATATAGAGCAATAGTGATTAAAGGAGAAAGGTCTATTTGTCAGTTTAAGAGGGTTTTTCTTATTATGAATAGTTAAGGGAGATAAACACAGTCTTATAGAGAGAAAACTGGGATTTTTTTGAAGACCTTTGCTCAGTAACAAGAGGAGATACTACTTTAGAGAAACAAGCTAAAACTTCATCCAACAAATTATCTGCTTGCCTAGGAAAGAAAGGACAATTTTTTCAAAGCGGAAACATAGTGTTTTTTCAAGAGTGCACTCTTTGCTTAGAGACAAAGGAAGATAGTGATTGGGGGAAAGAGTTTTGATTAGTTTATAAGGGGTTTTCTCACCTCTTAAACAGTGATTTCAAAAAGCAGTGATTGAGGGGAAAGAGTTTTTGTGTCAAAAACAAAAGTGGACTTGTCTTCAAAAACCACAAATAGATCTTATTAAAGGCCTCTTTGCTCAAGACATAGTGCTGGAGAAGTAATTTTTTTTTCATTTAACAAATACTTGTTTGCCAACTAAAGAGAAAATTAGTGGTCAAAGAAGGGGTCTATTTTTTAGTACAGTTCAAGGTCTTGTTTTGGTAAGTTAGTGAAGGGTATCAGAAAGTGAAAATGCCTCCAAATAAGGATAGCAGGAGTGGATATCACAATAGGTTTGAGCCTATTACAACTCAGGAGATAAATGAATCCCCTTCTGTTCTCTTCAATTTTCATGAAGTAGGGTGCCTTGATTTTTTCCAAAGAGTTCAAGAGGTAAAAAAGCACCCTCCTTTAACACATTTGTTTGCTTTAAGGCTGCAAGAAGGGAAAATTCACATAGCAGGCCTTGATTTCATTCTCAGTCCTAAAGAAGTATCAAAAGCCACCAAGATCCCCTATCTTCGTGAGAAATGGTTCAAGCAAGCCTATTTGAACCTGGATCACTACAAGCCCTTTCTAAAGCCTTCTTACCAAAATGAATGCAAGTCCATCTTCCCCTTTTCTCATATATTGAACGAATATGCGCCTCTCATGAAGGTCATCATGAGATACTTTACATGTGAAGGGAGATACTCTAGAGTCTATTCATATCATATCCGACTGTTGATGCACTTCACCAGGACCCAGCTTTTGAGCCTCCCTTTCTTCCTCTATAGAAGCATTGACAAGATGACCTCAACTATCCAAAGAAGCCCTCCGCTCAACAACAAGCTTGTTTTTTTCATCATTCCCTTATCAAGATCATCATCCTCCATCAACTTGAGAAAAAGGGAGTTTCTTGGGAATCCTTCATCTCCCATCCTGATTTTTATATGGCCTCTTCATCTCATGGCCCATCTCATGTGCTTTCCTCACCATCCACTCACCATGATTTTCCTTCTTCTAGTAAATCTACTCCTAAAAAGAAAAAATCCCCTATGATTGAGAGTGAATAAGAGAATTCTAAGAAAACTAGTGATGAGGAAGGGAAAAGTGAAAAGAAGCAAAGTAGTGATGATGAAGGGCAGCCATCTAGTGGTGATAGAGAGCAAGGTGAAGAGGTTCAAAGCAGTGGAGAAAGGCAAAGTGACCATGATGGCAGTCCACACACAGAGGCTAAAGAAAACAGCGAGGGAGGTGACAACATGCAAAGTGACCATGGCAGCAGCCCTCAGCAAATTCAAGACAAAGATGAGGATAAACAAGGCAGTCTACAGGTAGACAGTAAAGATGGTCAAGCAATAGAAAAAGATGATGAAGCTGTCAGCCCTAAACAAACTCAAAACAGTGAAGAAAATAGTGACAAAGGTGAAGCCGG
This sequence comes from Pinus albicaulis, assembly GCA_034641835.2. Classification (NCBI taxonomy): domain Eukaryota; kingdom Viridiplantae; phylum Streptophyta; class Pinopsida; order Pinales; family Pinaceae; genus Pinus; species Pinus albicaulis. The sequence goes on along the minus strand of JAXQQM020064068.1, from coordinate 33,333 downwards.
AGTAGATGATGATGGAGGCAGCAGGGTAAAGGACCAAGTTGAGCAAGTGAAAGTAATGAAACCTCCTCGCTCTTCTCCTCAACATAGCCAAGAGCATGTGCTAGCTGCCTCTCCTAGGCAAGGTGCCATGACTCTTCCTCCAAAAGTGGTGAAGCCTAGAAACACTAGATCTGCAAAGAATAAAATCACTCTAGCAGTGACTAGCAATGTCACAAGAGCGCTAAGAAGTAGAGTTAAACTACCTAAGAAGAGTATTGTCGAATTTCCAAAGAGGAAAAGGACCAAGAATTCTACCCAAGGCAAGGGTAAAGAAAAAGAGGAACAATAGGAGAGTAGTCATGAAAAGGAAAGGGAGTTTGACATCATACAGATGGACAGTGATGCTGGGGATGATGAAGCTAGAATTCTTGAGGCTCTTTTGCAAAACAGAGAAGCCAAAATTCATGACTTAGAAGCTGATATAGAAATGTCAAAGGACCTCATACATGTTCTATAGATGCAAAACAAACAAATGAGTGGTCAAATGGGAGTTTATGAGGCCCGGGCTTTCAAATACACAAGGGAAGCCTACAAAGCACAAGTCAAGCTTGAAGAGGCTATGGGAGAATTTGATGATACTAAAGAAGAAGAGCAACCAATAAGAAAAAGGCCTAAGACTATGGGCCTTAGGAAAGCTTTGGAGAAAAAGAAGGAAGAGGAGGCAGCCCTTGTTCGATCTTATCCTCTCACTCAATTTCTCGCCAAAGAAATAGAAAATGATAAAGAATCATGGATTGAAAGAGCCAAAAAGAATTTGGAGGATAAATTAGAGAAAGATAACAGAGAATTGGATCTACAAAGGAAGATAACTGGGCAGTACAAGAAGTTGAACCAATTTGCCCGAAGAAAGCTCAAACTTGCTCAAGAAAGGCTCAAAGCTGTCCGAAAGAGGCGCCCAGTAGAAAAAGTGGAGAAAGGAATATCTGGGCTTGAAATATTGGCCTCAGATTCCTTGCATGCTTCTAAGAACCCATAAGGGGGTTGCTCGCCAAAATTGAGCAAATTTTGACATGATTTTGTTTTTTGTGTTTTTTGGCCCTGATTGCACATTTTTCAAGGCACTGCCATGGGTGCTAGGAGCATCCTCAACTCATGAAACTCAATTTTTTGGATGAAATAAATTTGGGGGCAACTACTCACAAATTTTTAGATTGAAAGGAGGTGTTTTGGTCCCCCAAAGAGGCAAAAATCAGTCAAAATTCACCTTTCTGCCTCACATATCAGTAGATGAGACCCCCCTGGATTCTTTCACTCAGTCCAACTTTTGAATACTTCCAGGGATCAATTTGGGAAAAATCAAGTAGTTCCAGAACTAGACATCCAGGGCTTTCCAACGAGCCATCACGGGCATTGTTTCGACATCAGGAGGTCCCTCAAAAGATGTCTGCAAAACAGGAAATTTTCTGCTGCTACGCCGGATTTGTAGCATTTTGGAAAAAAAGGAAAATTTCTAAAAATGCTCATCCAAATGTGTGTGAAGCCTTTTTTAGCACTTTTTAGTCTTGTAAAGTCAATTTTATTTCATTTTTTAGCATTTTATAGATATTTTTGAAGATATTTTGTGCCTTGGGCTTTGCAAAGCCTCAAGGACAAAATCAGATATTTGCAATAGGCCAATGGCCTTCTAGATGCTCTTGGATAGTTTCTTTCTCTTTGGCCTATATATTCCAAGAGATTTCATTATAACAAGAGGCTAAACTTGCTGTTATAGAGCAATACATGGTATTACAAGCTTTGAAGAAATACTTTGTCTCATGAAGTGGATAATTTCTTGTGTGACTTGGATGGTGGAAGAGGACTGTTTGTAGGATTCCATGACTTGGTAAATGGTATAGTGTTCCTTATTTGTTATGTTTCCTTAGTTTATCATACATGTTTTCATGCTTCTTGCTTGTTGTAGGTCAGTAAAGAATAGATTTGAGACATGCCCATGGAGGCACCTCAAGTTTCCTGATTCATTACAGCTTCTATGTTTTTCTTCTTTCTTAGTTATGTCAAAGAATTCTTAACTTCTCTTTGACACCCTAAGAACTTGTTATCAATTTCATTAATGGTTATTATGTATGCTATCTAGTATGATTCACAGTATGCCCTGCTTACTCATAGCTAACCAAAACCCCATCACTGAAACCTTTCTCTGAATGTTTGATTGTCCTAGTTAAACCAAAGAGGTCTTGTTTCGATCTTACCCTTCGCCCATGCTTTGTAATCTTAGTTCAAAGTTCCCGATAGCTCAAATATGATGTTTAGGAGTTGCCTCTTCATAGATTGAGTTGTTTGTTTGTCTTGTTTTTTTTCCCCAAATTCTAAAGGTGATTTTCCCAAAGTTAGAGGGTCTTATACTTCTATGTATCACCTGAATGTTTATTTTATGCATCTATCAGTTTGAAGTTTCATTTATAGTGATTAATGGTTAGACCTACCACATGGATGTCTGCTGTAAAACTATTTATGCTTAAACCTCTTTGTCCTTCACAAACCTAGTGTCCATATCATCTCACTCCACCTAAAGAGTCCATTTTGCCTCGACCAAATCAGCCCTGCAATATACCTTGTCCACCATTTGAGACATTCTCAACCTTTTCGACCCCATAGCTCAGTTGATCTGACAATATTTTTATCTGTTTATCCTTTGATCAGTTCCTCCCTCAAAAACCTAAAACAAACTAAAAACATACTTAACAACTAGCCTAAAATCAAATACATAAGAAGCAAACAAATCTACATCCCTTGCATAATAGAGAGAGCCCTCTCTAAGTTCAGGAAGGCTAGGTCCTAGGGCTCCAAAGTTAGTTTGATGTTACCCTGTCACTTTGCTTGCCAATTTGCCAAATCATAGGACCCTAACATGTTTGAAAGGACGTCGACATCTGCGATATCAAGAGTAATCCAGATAAGCAGGAATAGTAGTAAAAGAACGCTTAAGCTAGGCACACGTTTCTAATCTATAACACACTAGCTAGAAAGTAACTAATATATAGCGAATATCTCCACACAAAAATCAAGTGTAATATCTCTTCAGATAAATTCCATTTCTGGGTTTAGCTAAAGAGACCTCGTCAAAATCAATCAATTCATAGGCCCCTTTTGCAAGCTGTCGCTTGACAATATAAGGACTATGCCACATGGGTTTGAATTTCCCAGCCCCTAGTTTATCATTGGCTTGATCATAAATCAAAACGAGTTCTCCTTCTGAAAAATTACGAGGGGTAACACTTCTATCATACTGAGCTTTCATTCTTTTCGCATGAGTCTCTGTAGCTAATGCAACAGTGTGCCGATTCTCATCTAATTGAGCCAAGTATAAAAAACGTTTCTCCTCTTCAGAAGTGGCTGGTAGTAACTCTATGGCTAGTTGGAGTGACGGTATCTCGCATTCAATGGGTAATACCGCTTCTAAACCGTAAACTAGTTGAAAAGGGGTAAAAACTGTCGATGTTTTTGCTGAGGTTTGATATGCCCAAAGTGCTGAAGAGAGCATGGTATGCCAATTTGACTTCTGAATTCCAATGATTCATTTGATCATGGTGACTAAAAATTTATTGATTGCTTCAACTAAACCATTAGCCTGCGGATAATATGGTGTAGAATTGTCATGGTGCAGGTCAAGTTGGTCCGTTAACTTGGTCATCATGATATTCCGAAAATGGCTCCCGTGATCAGTAATTATCGCTTGGGGTACACCGAAACGAGCAATCACATGATTGAATACGAAAGTAGCTGTAGGTTTGCCATCTTTCGCAAATGTAGGCATCACCTTGGCCCATTTGGTAAAATAATCTACTTCTAGAATAATATACCCATGCCCCCCAGCCGAGTGAGGGTTACATGTAATGAAGTCAATGCCCCATTTTGCAAAAGGACCGACAGAAATTATAGGGTGAAGAGGAGCAGGTGGTGCATGCATTTTTTGATCGAAGATTTAACAATTATTACATTTTCAAACCGCATAAATACAATCTTTAAACAAGGATGACTAGAAATAACCTGCGCGCAATATATTTTGGGCTGTGGCGTACCCAGACATATGACTGCCACATGCTCCAGAGTGACAGTCATTTAAAAATTTTTCGGCTTCTTCATGTGTTAGACAATGTCGAAAAACTGAGTCCGCACCACGACAATATAGTGTGTTGCCAATAATATGATATTGTTGAGACTGGAAACGTATTTTTCATCATTGTGACTGTGAAAGCTCAAGTTGAAAAGATTGGGTCTGAAGATAAACAATAATATCTCCATACCAAGAATCAATGGTACTAATAAGAAACAAGGATTCATCCGCGATTGGTTGTTTCGCCACAGTTTCTGTATCATTACGTGCGAAATCACACATAAGTTCAAAAAATATCAATGATTTCTTAGATTTGGATTTTTCAAAATCCAAATCAAACTCCTGCAAGATAACAATCCATTTGGAGTATTTGCCCCCTAGCAATTGTTTGGTCAAAATTTACATCATAGGGTTACAATCAGACATCACTGTCATTTTGTGTAAAAGTATGTAATGACGAAAACGTTGGACAACTTGAACAGCTACCAAGGCCAATTTATCCACATGCGAATATTTGATCTCAATCGGATGCAAATTTTGACTAAGATAGTAAATCACATGTTCACCATGGAATTCATCTTCCTGAACTAAAACCATCCCTATCGTGGAATCAGAAGCGGTGAGGTACAAAAAGTAATCTTGGTTGTAGTTGGGAGGATGCAGTAATGGTGCATGGGTCAATGCGTTTTTCAGAGCATCAAAAGATCTATCAACGACCTCATCCCAAAAGAAAGGAATATTCTGTTTCAACAACCTAGTGAAACCTTTCGTTAAATCGACGTAGTTAGGAATGAATCAACGTAAAAAGTTCGCTTTCCCTTGAAAAATTTGAAGTTGGCGAAGAGTAGAAGGAGGAGGTAATTGATGATTGCCTCAAACTTCGACAGGTCGACACAAATGCCTGCCTTTGAGACAATAAATCCCAATAATCGTTTGGATTGTATGTAGAAAACACATTTGTGAGGATTCAGACGAATCTTATAATGCCTAAATCGTATAAAGATGGCTCGTAAATGAGTAATATGATCTGCTATGCATGAAGAATGAGCAGGAAAATCATCAAGGTAGGGTTGCACAATGTGCTTAATGTCGTGAAATGCATAATACATGGCCCTTTGAAAAGTGGCGCCAACATTCTTAAGGCAAAAAGGTAGTTTGCGATAAGGAAAAGTCCCCCATGGACAAATGAAAGCTGTTTTAGGTTGATCTGCAGGGAGTATGTTGATTTCATTGTAGTTGGAAAATCCATCCATGAATGAAAACATTTCGCTTCCATCACAATCGTCAATAATTTGATCGATGTAAGGGGTTGGATAATTGTCTTTTGGACGAGCTCGATTTATATCCCTATAATCGATACATACTTGTATTGTTCCTTGTTTTTTATTGACCGGAACAATATTAGATACCCAGTCCGTGAGTGGAATTGGATAAATAAAACCTACACAAAGTAATTTTTCAACTTCGGTTTTAATAGCGATAGCTTTTCTTGGATGTATCTGATGTAATATCTGTCTAATGGGTTTAGCATTCGGGTATGTATTAATTTCATGAACAACAATCGATGGATCGATTCCTGGCATTTCTTCATATGACCTAGCGAAAATGTCGCGGAATTCCTGAAATAGGGCTTTATATGCTTGGATTTCATCAGTCGTACAAGAAGCACCTATATGAATGTTTTCAACAATTCCAGGTTTTACTGAAATGTCAAGAGAAACCGTTGTAGAAATATTTTCTAAATTCAATTCAGAATTGATATGCGAGAAAGGATTTTGAGGTTCTTTGACGTAATCAGTGGTAAAAATGGAGGAAAAATCATTCTCAAAATGATCAAGATCAGGTAAAAATGAAGACCTATGATGAAGATCTTCCCATGGTAACTCATCTACCGACAAGAATTCACGAATATGTTCATCAGTATTGAATACTTTTTGAGCAGGATCCGGAATTGGCGTTGAAGCTAAGCTCGATATTGAAAATGACTCCTGATTGATCACATTCACTGGATCAGACTCAGTTGAAGGAGTATCAGAAAATGACTGTACATTTTTATATGCTAACTCAAAAGGACTCAAAGGCATTGGGCCATCGAAAGAATCCAATTCTGATTCTGAAGGTACTATCCAAGGATCATCAAAGGACATAATACTTGATGTAATCATATTGATATTAGCAATAGGAAGTTGTACGTTGGGAGCAAGCAGGGAAAAAGTTCCCAGTAAAGCGGAATCTTTAAGCAAACCTACTCCGACATCCTTGTAAGGGATAGTCGATTTTCCAACATGTTGGATGCTATCAGTAGAGGCTGGGTCAGATGAATAATATGAGAGCTGATCTATTTTAACGATCTTTCCTTTATGAGGAAACAAGATGAGACGAAAGATCGATGATACAACAACAGTCATGGCATAAGACCAACTGCGACCCAGGAGAAGGTTGTAGTCCAGAGGGGCATCGACCACCTCCACATCTAGATTAACCATTTTTTCTTCGACCTCTATTGGTAGATCTTGTAAGATACCATACGGTTGAAAACCTCTTCTATCAAAATATTTGAGAATAGTTGGTGATTGGTTAATGGTCGGAGAACCAAGTGATTTCCAACATTTTAACAACATAATACACGTAGAAGCCCCTTCATCAACAACAATACAAAAGATACGTTTGTTTTTTACTATTACCGGAATTTGAAAATCCATTTGATGGGGTAGGCAGGGTGTAAAATTATCTAAATCGAAGATCATGAGGTTCGAATCCTGGAGATATACGGCTCCTAAGGCTGACAAAAGTAATTTTCTTTGGGCTGGGCATGATTGCAATACTTCCAAAGCTGACATTGCTGAAGGGGAAATTGCCAAATCTTCAATAATATTGTAATTCTGAGCAGCTCTCGCATGTGGATTGAAAGCTAATTTATGAAGTACACCCTTTGCAGGCAGTTTGATTACTAAGTCAGGATTTTGCTTCTCGATCTGTAATGGATCAGAAACTGAGGGAGATGTAGTTGATGCAGAATTGGATGTTTCTACTTCTTTACCAGTATTTTTACTACCATAATCTTGCGATCGCGTCGCAGCTATCAAGATATTCTCAAGCGCGTTGGAGGAAGATCCAACCATGTTACTATCTTGAGCGGGAAATGGATCCTTCAAGACATCAGGTATAGGTGAACCCTTAATGAATTTTGATACCTCGGCTCTATGCGGGCACTCTTTTGTGAAATGAGACTCGTCACAGGTCAGACAAGGATATTGAGGTTTACGTTTTTCGTCAGTTGGTTCAGTTGTATCGTTTTTATCTTTTGAAGATTTTATCTTTTTATTCTTACCTTTCTTCTTACCACCGGTTTTATATTTGGTTGTAGATGAATCTACAATGTAAATATCGGTGGAAGCTTTTAGGGAAGAATCTCCTTTGGGTGAATCAGGTAAAGTGATAATAGGAGAAGTGGTCTTGGAAGACTTCTTCTTACTTTTACCAGTGCTAACAGAACCAATTACACCATCAGTGGCATGAGAGTCGGAAGGAGTTGTAGTTAATTGACTAGGTCTTGGTAAATCGGGGATTTTATCATACAGAGTACCTGACTAAGTATATACAAGGTCAAGGTACTAATCCTGAGCAATGAATTTCTCTTCTGTAACAATGCCTCCTTTGGCCACATCTTCAGTAATTTTGGGCAATAACGATTTAATAAACCACTAAGCCAAAATCTGATCCGGAATAAAGACTTTCACTAAATGCCTTCTACGTCTCCACTCATGAATGTGATCAGATATGTACGTAGACGTAGACTGTTTTAATGAATTCAGCAACTCTGTGCCATTGTCGTATCTGACAGACAACTGAAAATGGGTTAAGAAAGTAGCAGCTAGCGCATTTAAATTATTAAAAGAGCCGTGTGGTAACTCAATGTACAATTTGGTAGCTAGACCAATGAGAGTTCTCTGAAAAAGACGCAATCGAATTGAATCATCGATTAGTGAATTGGATGCACACCAGACGTGATAAGTCATTACATGATTAGATGGGTCCTCTCCTGAATTACCTTCAAACTTCAGAATATCACTGGGTAACTTGTTAGGCATCGACGACCAATATGGAAGATAAAAAATGGGATCGTTCGTGAGGCGCGATAAATCCGGTAAATCTAAAGTTACTATGAATGGTAACCGATGGCTAGGGTCTTGATAACCTTGTGTGATCAAACTAGTGCCAGGAGGAGGTTATCAAGGATACCCTGGAATTGGATGCGCATTTGGAATCGTGAAACCTCCTGGGTAACCAGGATTAACCGGACCATACTGGGGTTGTCGAGGTACTTGATAAGTATACCCAGGGTATGGCTGATACTGATATACTGGATTTTGTGTAGCCTGACCAAATTAATACTGTCCCTGGTACGATTGATAAGTAAACTGTGGTTGACTAGAGACAATCGTACTAGTACCAGCTTGTCCTGTAGGCATCAGGACCGTAGTCTAAATTGTAGGTCCTGATTGTGGCACAGACGTGTTACACCATTTTTTGGTCATCTAACCTATTATCATTAGATGGACCCAAGTACACTATGTAAGACCAGTTTTACCCTAAGTAAAACTGCTTTCACTATGTTAAAACAGGAAACCCCAAAAGGAAATATTAAACAAACCCATATTTGTTTGATTTTCCTCACGGAATAATTAATTAAACCATAATTTAATTATTATTCCCAGTCATGTTTAACCCAAAATAAAAGAAATTAATTAGATAAACCTTTATTTATCTTATTATTTTCTAGGAATAATCATTTAAACCTTATTTAGATGACATTCCTTGTTAAATATGACCAAATCATCCACAAATAATTAAATAAATCACTATTTATTTAATTATCTTTCAACCACCTCCTTAAATAATTAAATAAATCATTATTTATTTTGATTATCTTCTAACCGCTTCCTTAAAAAGATAAATAAATCATTTATTTATTTATTTTTGACAAATTAAGGGATTTGACCCAAGTCAAATACCTTTTCCTCCAACAAATATAATAAAATATTCCATAAAAAGTGGATCTAGATCTGGTTAACCCATGCACCAAGATCTAGAATGACCCAATATTTTGTTATAAATAGGAGGGTTTTTTCCTACCATTCCTCACCTTTTGTTGCCTATTAGATCACTCTGGATCTATACACTTGGTCACCATTTTCTGCCATTTACTGTGTGAGCTCCCTTTGAGTTCCATTCTTTGTGTGGGTCTTCTACACCAACAAGAGAGAGAAATCTTAGATCTGAAGTGCTGAGGACTTCCAAGAACCCATCCCACTAAGGGGAATTGGATACACCTTCTTGTTTTCCTCCCAGGTGCCCCATTAATATAAAAATTCTTTCAAAAATTGTTCTTGTCTTGTCTATTGGTATATGGAGCAAACCCTTACTTTTTCTGCTTAATGTCTTTCCATGCATAGATCTGGTTTTTTGCAACTCTTTTATGTCTAACTAACCGCAGATCTGAAGATATTGGCAGCCACTTTTGTTGTTAGGGCTATTAGTTATGCGTAGCTAAAGTGGTCCTTTTTCGTACACTTCGACAAAGGATTCATACTAACAAATGGTGACTCCACACGGGTTTTAAATTACGACCGCTGTCGTTTTTCATATTCTTGCATATCCAGCTACTTCAGACCCTAGGGTTTCTTTTCAGCTGTTTATTTTCCCTATTTTTATGTTGTTTTTCTCACATAAAACCCTAAAACATTAAAATTTCTCACTTCCGTGTGTTTCTGGCCCTATTGCGCAGGTAAGCGACACCAGCCGCAACTGAGACGACAACTTTTCTGAAAATCTGCCGCCGAGACAACCGGAACAGGGGGGTCGCACTTTTTGGCCCTAAACCTGCGACTTGGACCTCCAGGTCGCACTTTTCAGCCTATTTTCTGCGACCTGAACTCAGATCAGGTCAGAAACTGCGACCTGCCTTTTTTCCAGCATTTTTTCTGCAATTTTTCTGGGTTCTGCTGCAGCTTCTGCCAGGGTTTTCCACCGTCTCCACCTCTCGCCTTGACCAAGTTCTGATCTGTTTTTACTCATCTAAGTGGGAACCTAGCCCCCTAGGGATTTAGTACCCTCCACTTTTTGTGGAAGAGTTTTAGCTGTTTCAGCCGTCTATTTTTCAGAGCTTCAACCTCCCTTTTTCCAGATCTGTTACCTCCCTTTCAGATCCATTGAAATCAGCTCTTCTACCTCTCAAATCACCTCCTGAAGATTTGTTTGGATCTACTTCTAGGGCCTCCACCTTGCCCCCTCCGTTTTTTACTGATTTCCTTCCTTTTTCCAGCCACCTAGCCTCTGTCTTTTGGTTGTGATCTGCACCTCTTGTCAGCAGCTTTATCCTTTAGATCCATGTCCCTTTTGACCTTAGATCTATTGGCCTCTTTTCCGTGTGTTTTGCCTAGATTTTTCCCTTTCTTTTAAGATTAGTTTTGAGAGACCCACCTTCTTGGGTTAGATAGATGAACAAGTAGCTGATATTTTTCTGTTATTTTAGCATTATATAATGTTCTCTGTAGGTTTATTTTTAGCTATGCAGCACACTTTTTTCTTGCTCTCAAAATGGAAAGGGTTTAAAAATTAAAATTAACGCACGCCACACACTGACCCTAAGCGAAGAAGTGCCTCGTTAACACCACCTGGAAAAGACTCTAAAATCAATGGTCACTGCACCTTTTCTGCCCTTGACCTCAATTGATTCTGTCCCTTTCTGCCCCTATCGGTTTCCTTCTTCCTGTCATCATTGCGCCCCCAAGGCGCCTTTCCCGGAGACTTCTTGGCCTTCACCCTCAGTTTCCGGTCGATCGACCTACTCCGACCCGCCGTCGTCGAGCCAGTCCTCCTCCGAGTCCGCACTTCGACTCCTATCCTGATTCATCGGGTTCTCCTTCCCCTCCTGGTTCTCCCCCTGCCACCTTCACTATGTCTGGTCCAGGGCCTAACGCTAGCGGTTCTCCCAGCCCCAATGTCGGCCCTACTACTAGCGGAACCACCATAGGAACTACCCCGGCCACCCCCGTATTGCCGTACATTGCAGGCCTCAGCCTCCCCAATTTCAATCAGTTGATCAATGACCCTATCCACCACAATGCTAATTGGCCTGCTATGCCAACCAAGCTCCCTTCCGACATCCCAAAATTCGAAGGCCAAGATGGAGAAGATCCAACCAATCATGTCCGATCTTTCCATATGTGGTGTTCCTCCAATTCCATTACCGATGACTCCATCCGTCTTCGTTTGTTCCAACGCACGCTTACCGGCGAAGCTTCTAAATGGTATGTCGAACAAGCCACCTCTACCCATACCACCTTTGAGACTCTTGCCCAAGCCTTTTTGTCGTATTTCCAGCTCCCTCTCCGATACGATACTGGCACAGAGCTCTTGACTTCCTTCAAGCAATCCTCTTCAACATGCCTTTCCACCCATGTTCAGGAATGTCGAAGAAGATGGAGCTTATGTCGAGCCCCTCCCTTCGAAGATCGGGTTTATATGGACTGGTTCCTTCGCACCCTTCCAGCTCCCATCGGCAAAGATGTCGCCTCTCACTTCCCTCAAACCGAAGAAGCCGCCCTCCAAATAGCCTTGAAATATGGCCTGATCTATGCTCAATCTGGTTATGTTTATACCGTTCTTCCTGACCTCCCCAGGCCCGGCGGCGCTAACACCCCGGGGGCATCTCATTCCGTCGACGGTCTCGTTGGAGCTCTTTCCCATCCATACGCCCAACCTCCTATGGGCTATGGTCTCCCTCAGGGAGGGGCCAGCTCCTCCAGCACTCTTCCCCCTCCCGGTAGCATGTACCCAGGATACGGCATGCCTGCTCCTTTTTCCCAACCTCCTGCTTACCTCAATGTTGCCCAACCTACCCATTACCCTTATCCACAGCCTGGTGCGCCAGCTCCTCCAGCATATGAGCTTCCTCCTCCCTTGCCTTCTCAAACCCAGCACCAGCACCTACAGCCCCCTCCAGGGCAAGTATTTGCACAGCAGGGCGCGACTAATCCCCCTTCTTCTCAAAGAAGGCGGAGAGGCAATCCAAACCAATCTGCCCCTGGTACTCGTGGACCCAATCCTGGTGTGGACCCTAACACTGCCAACCAGCAACAGGGCACTCAGCCCAAGCCGGACAGGCTGCTTCGCACAAGTAAGCCTTGTTCATGTTGCGGTGTTTATGGTCATTACACCCACGATTGTCCCCTCTTACCCCAGATGCGGCAGATGTGGGAGTCTCAAGCCACATTGCGCGAACAACACGCCTCCCCTCATACTCCTCCTAATGTGGCCACTACCCAACCAGTTGTGTTTACTGATCCCTTCCCTCAGCAAGGATTCGTGGCTACCCAACCGCCCGACAGCCAGGTAGCCACCCCCCCTTCCCTTTCTGGTTCCTCTGATTACCAGATCCTTATGATGCACTCCGATCCTAACCCGTCCGTTGATCTTCACCTTCAAACTCGGTCTCGCCAGTACCCCACGCCTCCTGCTCAGTCTGCCCCCGAGTCTCCTTCTTCAAGTTCTACTGAGCCTCTTTCGACACCCAGTGGCCCCTTACATATCCCTCAACCCAAAGTTGAGGTCCATACCAAGATTCCTAAGGGACCATTACGTCGAAACGCTGCTTCCGGTCGAGCTGCTCATTCGTATAGCATAGTAGATGATTTGGTGCAATCTCCTGCTGCCATTTCCACACTGGAACTCCTCCAGTCATGTCCTTCCCAAAAGAAGGCTCTACTATCTGCCGTGGGCACTATAGATCCTGCTGATGACCAAATGATTGTTTTCGACGCCACTCAATTGGACCATCCTCCTCTTCCTCCTTCCGTCGCCTTCCAAATCCCAGTCAAAATCCGGAACGCCAACATGTCCCGGTGTATCATTGATGAGGGGGCATTCACCTGCGTGATGTCCGCTTCGGTTTGGAAGCAACTCGGATCCCCTGAACTGGCCCCTTCCACGATCACCCTTCGAGCATGGGACGGTCATGCCTCCCAGCCCATTGGCCTGTTTCGTAATTGTCCTATCACCCTCGCCGGTAAGACTGTTTGCGTTGACGTCAAAGTCATTGACGCCCCGCTAGATTACAACATTCTATTGGGGCGAAGCTACACCTATGCTATGTCTGTTGTCCCATCCGCGGTCTTTCGCAAGATGTATTTCCCCCATAATGGAAAGATAGTCACCATTGACCAGTTGACATATCACGAGCCAAAATCTCAGACCTCAGCTGAGACGACCATCTCTTCTGCGGCCAACAAGCAAATCGTCGACCAGTGTCTCCCCCGGCGTTTACAAAGACTCCTCCCTGCTTGGAACATTTCCTGGTCTCCTCCCTCCTCCTATCACTGATCCTAGCTTATCGAATGTTTGCATTATGCAATCGTCTCAAAGCCGTTCTTACGCGGCCTCGCCCCCGCTAGTTAGCAACCTCCCTCGCCCTCCACACCCCACTCCTAGCCATTATCTCATCTCACCACCGACCTTCCTGCCTCCTCCATGTCTGTATCCCCGACCCCCTTTTATCCTCCCCGTTCTGCCTCTGTGCCTTAACCATATCGGAGCCGCCGCTTCTTGGCTCATTACTCCCGCCAAGCGATACCTTCCGGCTCCCTCTCTCCCTAACCCGACCTCCGCATATCTGTCGTAAGCACACCCTCCAAATGGCTACCCTCCCACACCCCAAACCTTACCTTTCTTTGACACTGCTCAACTGTCCCCATCACTTCCTCCCGGACCCCAGCACCTCCATAGGACCCTTCTCCTGTCGTGCCGGCTCCCGGGAAGAAAGGAAAAGCTCGTAAGGGGGCAACCCATCAAGACCAGGCCGCCCCGACAACCCCTACCCCTCCTCGACCGCCAAAACCCGCTATCCAATGCGCTTTGTGCGATATTGTCGGTCACGCCACCCATATGTGTCCTGAATTTCCGCACCTCAAGATTCTGGTTAATGAGACGTTTCCCGACTTTGACATCCCCGAGGTCTACGTCACTATCCTAGACTCTATCCCGAAACTCAAAACTCTGCACACAAACCACCCTTGTGCTTTGTGCGATTTCCACGGCCATTACACCCACCTCTGTCCCCGCCTTGACGAGTATTGTTCCTCTTTAGACATGTACCGCCAATTCAAGGCCACTTCGATAGGACCAGAGGATCTTCCTACTCCCATTCACATTCCTCCTCCCACTATCGAGCCAACAGAGTCGTCAATCACCATTCTGTACCTGTCATCATCCTTGCGAGATAGTTCACCTACCCTTCAACCTGTAGATACTCTCGGCTCCTCAGCCGACCTTGGATCTGTTGATATTGCACATCTGAGCCCTTCTCCTCCTGATGACCCGTCACACATCACTACCTCCTCGAGTGACCCCTCTTCCTCCAGTCTTCCCATCTTCCAATCCGATGAAGACATTATGGAAGCCATGACCAACCCGGACTTTCCATGGGACGATATGCACCATCGCGCATACTTCCTCCCACAGCAGTCCCATGACCAATTTGCTGTGGAAACCAAAGACTTCATCCCCAATGCAGTCGATTGGTTCAAAAACCCCATCCCTGCACCTGACGCTTTCGAAGAAGGAAATATGGCCAATATCTCTCCTACCATCAAAATCGACATTTCAGTCACCCCAGGTATCCAAGAATATATCACCTTGGGCACTCAATGCACCTCGGAAGAAATCGAAGCTTACACCAAGATTTTCAAAGAATTCCCCGATATTTTCGCCTGGTCCTATTCTGAAATGCCCTGACTCGATCCTGCCATTATCGAACACCATATCGATACATGGCCTGACACCAAACCAGTCCGTCAAAAGTTGAGACCCATTCATCCTTCCAGACGTGACGCTATCAAAGCTGAAATCGATAAGCTCAAGCAGGCTGGTTTCATTTACCCCATTGAATACACCACTTGGGTATCCAACCCAGTTCCCGTTCTCAAGAAACAAGGCACCATCCGTGTCTGCACGGACTTTCGCGACTTGAACCAAGCTTGTCCCAAAGACAACTTCCCCACACCGTTCATTGACCAAATCATTGACGAGTGTGCGGGGCATGAGGTTCTATACTTTATGGATGGTTTCTCCGGATACAACCAAATTGCTATCCGTCCTGCCGATCAACTCAAAACCACATTCATTAGTCCGTGGGGAACTTTTGCTTACCGGGTCATGCCGTTCGGCCTCAAAAACGCCGGCGCCACTTTTCAACGGGCCATGTCTTATTGTTTCCATGACTTAGCTCACATTATCCTTGCTTATTTAGATGACCTCACTGCACGTTCTAAGCATCGGGCGCAGCACCTCCACGATCTGCGTACCATTTTCCTCCGATGTCGCAAGTATAATATCCGCCTTAACCCGTTGAAATGCGTCTTTTGCGTTCCTGCCGGCCGTCTCTTAGGCTTCATCATGTCTAAGGATGGTATCACTCTTGACCCTTTGAAAGTTCAAGCCATTCTTGAACTTCCCATTCCACGTACCCTCCGCCAGCTCCAAAGTCTCCAAGGCAAAGCTAATTTTCTTTGACGGTTCGTCCCTGACTACGCCACCACTGCACATGGGTTCCTTAGACTCCTCCGATCTTCTATCCCTTTCGTTTTGGATTCCTATGCTCATGAGTCTTTCGATGCCCTCAAGCAGGCTCTCACATCCGCTCCCTTGATCCGCCCTCCCGACTTTGATCGGGACTTCATCCTGTATATCTCCGCTTCCACCTATTCGGTCGCTGGAGTCCTTATCCAGGAAGATGACAATGGTATCGAGCATGTGATCTACTATGTCAGTAAGAAACTTTTAGGACCCCCTGTTTCCTACTCACTTGAAGAAAAATTGGCGCTGGCTGTAGTGTTCTCAGTCCAAAAGCTTCGTCATTATATCCTCATGCGCTCCACCAAGGTTGTGACTAATTCCAACCCCTTGGCTTTCCTATTGAGTCGTCGTATCCTCACTGGGAAATACGCCCGTTGGGTCGTTATTCTCCAAGAATTCGACCTTGAATTCGTCACACCAAAGAGTAAGAAAGGCTTAGCCCTCGCCGAGCTCATTTCTGAATTACCTACCAGAGTGCCAGATACCCCAGTTAATGATGACTTTCCTGATGAACACTTATTTTCCATTACTGCCGACGACCCATGGTATGGCGACATTCTTACTTACTTGCAAACCCAAAAGTTCGCCCTCCACCTTGATCGTGAGGCTCGCCGACGCATCCGACACCAAGCCCCTCGATACCTCCTTATCGGTGACGACCTATATCATCGTGGGGTTGACACCGTCCTTCGTCGTTGCCTCACACACGCTGAAGCTGAACAGGTCCTTAATGCCTGCCATAGCGGCGCTTGCGGTGGCCATCTCTCCGGTCTCGCTACTGCCCAGAAAGTCATGCGCGCTGGGTATTTTTGGCCTTCTCTCTTCAGTGATTGCATTGAGGCAGTAAAACACTGTCCCAATTGCCAGCATTTCTCCCCTAAGGCGCGAGCTCCACCAGCTCCCCTCCATCCGGTCGTCTCAACCGGCCCCTTCTGTAAATGGGCCATCGACTTTATGGAGTGTCGCCCGCCATCCGCTGGTAACCATAAGTATATCATCGTGGCGGTCGACTATTTCACCAAATGGGCCGAGGCCATGCCAAATTTCAACAACACGGCAGCTACCGCGGCCCTCTTTTTCTTTAACCATGTTATAGCTCGATTCGGGGTTCCCAAACAACTGGTCTCCGACCATGGCAAACATTTTTAAGATGAGATATGGCGTGAGCTATCCTCACTGTTGGGTTTTGAGCACCAATATTCCTCCTCCTATTACCCCCAAGGTAATGGCCAAGTTGAAGCAGTCAACAAAATCCTCAAAACTATGCTTCAACGAACGGTGAATAAGCACAAAACCAACTGTCATCTCATGCTCTTCCCTACTTTGTGGGCCTATCGAACTTCTGTTAAAACCGCGACCGGGTTTACTCCTTTCCACCTGGTTTTTGGAGAGGACGCAGTCTTACCGATTGAGTGTGAAATTCCTTCCCTACATCTGGCCGTTGAACTTCTCCCTGACACCCAACCTCTAGAACAATGACTTATCATGCTCGAGTGTGCTTCCGAAGACCGTCGTGTTGCCTTGCAAACCATGGAAGCGGCCAAAAAGCGCACCAAAGCTTAGTATGACTGAAAAGTCCACCCTCGCACTTTTCACGAAGGCGACCTTGTTCTAGTATATGACCAGCCCCATGATGTCCTTGGTCATGGGAATTTTGACTCATTATGGCTAGGCCCTTACATCATTAGTAAGGATCTCGGGAAGGGGGCATACCTCGTAGAGGATTTCGAAGACCATCCCCTTCCTAATCCTCGCAATGCACTCTATCTTAAGAAATATTACCCTTAGCATTTCCCTTTTGAAATGCATGTTTTATTTTCCTTTAGATAGCCAGCATCTGTTTTTTCTTTTTCATGTTTATGTTTTGCTGCTTCACCCGGACCCATTTTGTCCAAGAAGGGCCCCTCTACATCCGCTTTAAATCAAATTTTCTCACTTACAACACTTGTATTTGGGGCATCACTTCGCCCCCATACTTGTCCATGTTCGTGTCGATTTTCGTCATGAGTTCCCACCTTGAACTCATGTTTTCATGGTCCCCCATTGGGCCTTTACTGTGTGGCAGCACTATTGCGTCGCCTTTGTTTAGAGCATCCACGTTGATTCATCATTGCATCCATGGAGTATATACCGCGTCCCTTTGTACCCCACTGTAGCCCTCCATCCTTCATTAGTTGGTCTCTCTCTTGTGTCGCATATTATGACCTTCAGTCCCACTGTCCCCTGTCCCATATCATGTTGTGTCAGTCACTGCCATGTCATTCATAAAGTTTATGCTCTAGCAAGGGAAGTCGTCCATTAGCTACTCAGTCCTTTCCACTTCACTATCATCATTAGTGTCATTCTATCCGTCGCTCTACTCTTTTCTCTCGTGCCTTAGTTGAAGGGTCTGTCATTGCCTCAACTATGGCGGACCTCCTTCTGTCGACATCAGCTCATTCATTCCAGAAGCCAGGTCTAGAGGGCGGTGTACCTTGGTTCCAGCTTCCACTCTCGTTTGGTGCCTCAGATCAGGCAAAGGGATATCTCCTTTCCCTCTAGCTTGATTTTTTCTCCAGCTCCTTTCAACATGATCAAGATTCGTATACTTGATGGTCCTGTGATCTAGCAGTAGCTCTTGATGATTCCCGTGTGTGTGTGAGATGTTTGAACCCTCATGAGGGGGTGGCCCTGCAGGTAGCCCCCCACATGCTCGGATGACCTCTTCTTTACAGCCTTCGATGCAGCTCCAGATATTTGATGATGTTGGCCGTAGCCACTTGCAGCGCCTCTTCGACTTGCATGTATCAGTCAGATTTTGTGAGCCCTTCCCCATTTATAGGGGGCATTTGGGTTGTATTTGTATCTCATGTACTCAAATATTATTGTACAAGTCCTGGCTGTTATCCCAGGCACAACATGTATGTGGGATTCCTCATTGTATTTTTATCTGGCTCATGATTATGCCAGCTGTACTTTATGGTTCGGTCCCTTGTTTACTGGACACACTATTCTTTTGTACTTTGTCTCGACGGGCATAGGTATGCCTCCCCCGCCGCCTTCAGCACAGGTACCCTCTCATAAAAAGAGACTTGTTGCACCTGCGAGTCTCGTCTCCTCAGGGTCTAGTCCTTCAGCACACTATCTACCTCACATTTCTCTCTCTCACATCCCTTTTGTTGTCTAGTGATTGTGTTCTTACAATGTACTTCGGTCATACGATTTGCTCCTGACACTCGCACGCTGGGGGGCAATCTGTTACACCATTTTTTGGTCATCTAACTTATTATCATTAGATGGACCCAAGTACACCATGTAAGACCAGTTTTACCCTAAGTGAAACTGCTTTCACTATGTTAAAACAGGAAACCCCAAAAGGAAATATTAAACAAACCCATATTTGTTTGATTTTCCTCATGGAATAATTAATTAAACCATAATTTAATTATTATTCCCAGTCATGTTTAACCCAAAATCAAAGAAATTAATTAGATAAACCTTTATTTATCTTATTAATTTCTAGGAATAATTATTTAAATCTTATTTAGATAATATTCTTTGTTAAATATGACCAAATCACCCACAAATAATTAAATAAATCATTATTTATTTGATTATCTTCCAACCACTTCCTTAAAAAGATAAATAAATCATTTATTTATTTATTCTTGACTAATCAAGGGATTTGACCCAAGTCAAATACCTTTTCCCTCCAACAAATATAATAAAATATTCCATAAAAGGTGGATCTAGATCTGGTTAACATTATTTTAATCATGTACCAAGATCTAGAATGACCCAATATTTTGTTATAAATAGGAGGGATCTTCCCATCATTCTTCACCTTTTGTTGCCTATTAGATCACTTTGGATCTATACACTTGGTCTCATATCTCCATCATTTTGCTCCCATTGAGCTTTACATTTTGCATTGGGTTTTCTACATCAACTAGAGAGAGAAGTCTTAGATCTGAAGTGCTGAGGACTCCCAAGAACCCATCCCACTGAGGGGAATTGGATACTCCTTCTGGTTTTCCTCCCAGGTGCCCCATTAATACAAAAAATTCTTTCAAAAATGTTCTTGTCTTGTCTATTGGTATATGGAGCAAACCCTTATTTTTCTGCTTAATGTCTTTCCATGCATAGATCTGGTTTTTTGCAACTCTTTTCTGTCTAACTAATCGCAGATCTGAAGATATTGACAGCCACTTTTGTTGTTAGGGCTATTAGTTATGCGTAGCTAAAGTGGTCCTTTTTCGTACACTTCGACAAAATATAAATAGGCCTCCTCCAATCGATCTTCCAAGTGAAAGGGTAATCCTAACACTAAAGATCTCACCCTCCAATCAAGAAATGAAACCTCTCACTGCAAATGCTCTCTGAAATAAAATAGTAAAGGAGAGGGACTACATTGTAGGTGATGGAAAATGGTTGGGATGATGCCAAAGATAGTGAAATCTGCTCCAAGGGCTTCCTCGCTGATCTCCCAAAGGAAAGAAAGCTTCCTCCTATGGAAAATAAGCTTTTGAAGTGGTGTTGTGAAACCTCCACTGCAACACCCTGCAACACAACGTTATACTACTACAGAAATAACGTTGTAGCTAAAGGAGGTGGCTTGGTCTGAAGCCTGAATGTGGAGAAATTCAGTACAAGCCCCCTCAAGAGGCCTCTCAAGAAAGAAGAAGGAATTCCTAAACATGAATGTCTTGTGCTAAGCAGCACAACAATCTTAACTAAACAGTTGAAGAAAGCACAATAGTCATTCACACCACAGATTCAATCTTCAATAAGATAACATCATATGGCTGCCTTGCCCTCCTTTTATACAAATGGAAGCCCTCTCACCTTGGATCCCACTCATTAGGGTTTCCTCCGTCAAGGAATATTCCTCCCACTATCTCTGCGTTGTCTCCATAGATGATCTCCACCTCTTATCCCAGTGTTGTTGACTTGGTCAAACTTGACCTTGTCCACATGCAAATGTCCCTTTTCACACATGAGGGTGTGAAATAAAGCTCCTATGATGATCTATTTTCACCTTGTGAGGGATTTTATTCCTATTTCTAAAATGTATGGGCCTCCTTACCCACTTATTCATCTCCTATGTGTAAACAACAAAATTCAATATTCCAATTTGTTGCATGCTAAATTTGGAATATTACAGCATTAAATTGTGAGAAGCCCTAGAATCAGGCATAGAATTATGAAGTATGTACTCATGTAGTCTAAGGCTTAAATAAAAGGGGGGAACTTCACTCAGGGTGGTCATCTTCAACATTAACCATATCAAACAAAGGATCAACTATCAACATTTTAGACACCTGATGTTTATAATGACTATTCTTTACTAATTCTGTCAAATGAATGGACACTTTCAATTCAGCTATTTAATTTTCTAAATTGAAAGTTGTAACTTTAACAACCTCTTTGAAAATAGTCTCTCTTCTATCACGGTGATCCTTTGTTACATTCTCCTTTTTTAGAGTGTCTTTCTCTTTAGTAGTTGAGCTTGTTGATGGCTGGTTGATGTTTCTATGATCCTGATTTACATGCTCTTTACCCTTTCTCTGATTATTTGGAAGATCATTCTTTGACTGGACCTCTTTTATTTTCTGAATAGGATTGGCAGGTACATATATGCTCATTAAAGAATATTTTTTATATTGTGCACTCAAATAATTCATATACCCATGCTGGTAATCATCGGATACAGTTTCCAAATCATCATTATTTTCCAAAATATAATCCTCATTTTTTGGAGTATCCAAATTTTCAGTATACTCTTCATATTCAGTCAGGAAGATGGGCAGGCCATCCGTTGTAAAGAAATTATTTGTTTCAACCATTGGATCTTCATCTTCTTCCTCTTCCACTCCTTGAATAGAATTATGCTGTAACGGTGTCCGAATCTACTGTTGTTGTTGTGCTGCTTGGTTGGGTGCTTTTTTCTCTCTTTTCTTGATTCTAAACTGAGGCTGCTACTGCCCTCTGAAATATGGGTTCCAGATCTATGGTTTAGGTCTATCTAAGATAGACAATCAGTCAACCATTCTTTCCATAGTTCGGACTAATGAATCCATTTTTGCATTAGAAGTAGATGTATCCTCTTTGATGGTCACTCTCTTTTCAGATCTCATCCTTGCTCTCTTGGCCAACAAATTTGATTCAACACTTACAACATTATTTTTCATATCTGCTAAAGTTGTAGGATCACGTTCATGCATTTGATATGAAATATCAATATCAAATCCATCCGGAAATTTGAATAAAGCCAAACCTTTCGGTGGTTTGACATGTGCAGGAAGAGCATTGTACACTGCATTAAATCTCACACAATAATATTGCATAATCTCACCAACATTTCTTTTGATGTTCTCATATTCAAATAGAATTTGAAGGAGATTTTTATTTTCTTCCCATCTTTCTACAAACTCACGATGAAAAACTTATAAAGTGTCGATAGTAGCTACTTTTAGAGCTCTGAACCATTTTCTCACTTCCCCTCCTAGACTATGTGCAAAAACCTCATCTTCACATCCTCAATATCAATCTCATGAAGATCAAGGAAGTCATTCATCTTATCTACGTGCTTTTTTGCTATCACAGTCTGAGTATTGTCAAACAAAGGAATTTTAGTTTGGTAATCTTGGGGCATAGCACCAGGGTTTTGAGGGAGAACAAGGGGGGCATATCTTGCAGCCATGATGACTGGAGGTGGAGAATTTATAACATGGATTTGGGTGTTGGATGTAATCAATGGAGGATTGGTCACTGATTGAGTGGTGCAAGGTGAAGTGATGGTATTAGTAGTGTGAACAGTAGGTGAAGTGATGGTAGAAGAAGCTGAGGTCTGAGGTTTGTTTATCACCCAAGCATTTACTTGCAAAGAATAGTCCTGCAGATCTTTAAGAAATTGTAAAATTTGTGACCCTGATTGTGAATGTGAAAATAGATCTTCAACGAGATTGTGAATGGAAATGGAGGAATCAACAAAAGTTTCATCAATCCAGCTCAAATATTTTCTCTGGAATAAGCTTTGTTCAAAATTTATATCAAATTCAATATCTTGCAATTTTTCTAACTTTCCAAGGAATAAATTAGCTCTGGGGATGGAAATTCTCTATGATTGATTTCCAGCTGAACTAGATGTCTCAACACAAACTTTAGCTTTTCTTCCAATGTTCCAAGAATCACTAAAAATGGTGGGAGGATTCAGATCGGGATTGGATCTAGTGTATCTTTGTGAAGCCAGTATGTCCAATTTCAAAAACAAATTTTCACTTTACAAATTTTTCAATTCAGCCTTTGAATAAACTCTAAACTTATCATCCACAAGTTTAAGAATTTCAATGAAAAATTACTACTGGTTTTGATCTGATCTCACTTTTCTTCCCCAGTATGGTTGCCAAAATGTTATCACTTGGATTAAACCTCAGGCTGAAGAAGGCAATTCCGAAGTAACCTCAAACCATGGTTAGCTAGGTAGCTAGCCCTACTAGGCCAAGAAAGGGCTCTCTCCATATAAATCACAGCAAAAATGACTAAGGAAAGAATATATTAGGCTAGGTATAGTAGCTCAGGGTTTTTGATTTTGATTGTGTAGGGTTTTGCTGGATCAAGAGGAGTCAAATAGTTAGGGCAAGGAAATTAGGTCAAAATTTGCAGGGTGTTCTATGGGGCAGGGTAGGTACAATTTTTAGAACTTTAGGGTTTTGATGATGGGATGGTTAAGATAAGTGAGGAGCTAGAAAGAGCATGGTTAATTCATGGTTTATTTCTAAACTGAAAAAATTACAAATTATGAATGTTTACCCAAAACAGAGCATAGAGATTATGGATTTTGTTCATCTAACTTGAAAACATTCATTCAATAGAAATTAAATGATGAATGAAATGCACAAAAAATTCTAACATATGAGAGAAAAAGAAGAAACTGAAGCTAAACACAATGCCACATGGATCCCATAAAAATAGCTGCAAATTTGATTAATGTCTAGGCCAAAACTGAAACAAAATTATGTCTCTTGAGATGCCAAAACTCAAAGTGAATCCAAACATTACAATGACTAAGAAAATACATCATATAGACCTAAAAACCAATCTTCCTAGCCTCAGGGAGTCGAATCCATGAGATAGGGATCAGTTTCACCTACTCCCAAACAAGAAACTGAAGACTAGGAAGGCCCAACAATTCACCTCTAAAAGAGAGGAAAATGATTAATTTGACCTCTATAGGACTCACCTAATGAATCTACCTTAGATAAAAGTCAAAACGTGACATTTTCATTCACCATGACCATTTAAATTATTAATTTCTTCATTTTCTCAAGTAACAAGTCAAAAAGTCAAAATTTGCTGAAGATGGTGAAAATGCAATTTTCCTGGCAAACGCGCAGCGCCATAACAGGAAACATAGCCTCTTTTGCAACCAACTTTTGGAGGCCTTCTTAGTGTCAAAATAAGCTCCAAGATATCTCATTGGAAATCTCTCTGAGTCTAGTTTCCAAATATGTCTCCCTTTTTCAAAATGGTGCTCCTCATCCCTGTCAAACAGTGAATCTCCCAAGAATGGTAAACGCGCAGCGCCAAGGTCAAAAAGGAGGCAGAAACATGAGAAATTGGTGGTGTTTTTCACTTTTGAGGGACCATTTCTCCTCCAAATTTTCTAAAACGTGCTAGGGTTGATGCATTCATCATTATAAACACAATGGTGGTGGCCATTTTTCATTTGGATTCCCTAAAAGAAAAAACACAACACTAATGGTGTTACGTGTTTGGCAGAATTTATGTGTGCCAAAAATGCTCAAAAAACCAAAAATACACTAAAGTGAAAAATGTGCCAAAAACTTGGAAAAATTGTAAATCTACTTGCTGATCAAGGGCTTGAGGCATGAAGAGACACCTAAGCAAGTATTTCTAACCTCTTCTTCTCCTTTTGCTTGGTCAAAGCTTAATTTTTTGCATGGGCTTGTTTAAGCTTGGCCCTTGCAATTTTGTTCCTCATGGCGTAGTGATTTTCCATTTTCCTCTGAATATCATTGTCCTTCTTGGCCTTCCCCAGCAACCTCTCTAGATGCAAATTGGCTCTATCAAGCCATGACTCTCTATCCTTGCCAATTTCTAGGGCAAGCAACTCACTTAGATTGATATGCTCTGCTAACTCAGCTTCTCTCTATCTTTCCCGAGCTAAAGCTCTCTTTATCCCTATTGTATTTGGTCTCTATCGTGGAGGTTGATCCTCCTCATCATCAATCTCACCAAATCTGTCCAAGGCCTCCTCCAACAAGGCCTTGGCATTTTCTGCCTCTCTTTGTGCTTTGATGGTCTTTACCTCACTGATAATCTACTTGGTCTTCAGTTATTGATTTTCTTGCTCAAGAAAATCAATCACATACTCTGCTATGTCAAGATTAACTTGAAGTTCACTAATATTTGCTTCTTTGCTTTTGATTGCTGCACTGATGATTCTACCCTCATCCTTCTCATCAAGGTCAGTCAGCAAAAACTCTTGTTGTGTTTCATGTTTATCTTCCTACTCCTCAATGATTGGATCTTTAGCCTTTTCCTTTCCTTTGTCCACCTATATTTCTGATGAAGAAGGCATGCCTCCTTTCACTCCAAGTGAAGAAAACACATCCATGTGGCCTCTCTGATAGGTCTTGGGAAATGTCATAACATCAATCAGATTAGCCCAAGTTCCCTCGATGTCCTTCTCACTCCTTGATGACCCAGTATCATGATGTGATGGTGAAGGGTTATGGAAAGGTGAAGAAGTAAGATCAACATGAGGTGAATGCATCTTACTAGGTGATGATGTATGAACATCAAGCTTATATGGAGATATGGGAGGATGAGATGATGAAGGGATACCCTTCTTGTGTTGAGTAGATGGAATAGTGAAAAATTCATTTGCTATGAATGTGTCTCATGGGATATTCTTTTGCTCAAGTTGATGCATGACTATAATCTTGATGAGGGAGTGGTGGAAAAGACTCTGCATTTGATGACTATAATTCCTTTTTTGTACAATGTATGCCATATTTTCAATGTTGAAGGAGAGATAGTAGGGTATATGAATCATTCTAACTGTAATGAAGTTCATGAGGAGTCGAATATGGTATGAATAGAGTCAAGAAAAACTCCCCTCACAGGTGAAGTATTTCATGATTCTTTTCATCATAGGGACATATCAGTTAAGGAGATGAGAGAAATGGAAAATGGACTTCTTGACATCCTTGTATCTAGGTTTGAGATATGGTTCATAGTAGCTATGATAAAGGCTTCCTTGTTTAAACCATTTCTCTCCCACATTAGGGATCCCTGTAGCAGCTGAAATGGCATTAGTAGAAATGGTAAAAGTGACCCCAGCAAGAGTGATCTGCTTATCATGAAGATTTGTAATGAACAAACTTGTCAACATAGGGTGATACTGAATATTTTTCACTTTCTCACAAAACTCAAAACAACCAACATGTTTAAAACATGACAGAGTGAGAGGAGAATCCATGAGATCCTTTGTGGTTATTGATTCATATATGTTGATTTTACCTCCTTTGTGGTCACTTCTCTTTGGTTTTTGTTCCTCACTAACACATCTGTCCTCCTCTTCAGAAATTTTGAATTTGAAGGCTTTGGAAACCCTAGGGTAAATGGAATGAGATGAAGAGATTGAGATATGAGATGAATAGCTTAGGAAAATGGAGGGAATGAATGTAAATGGAAACCTAAGTCTATGAAAACCCTAGGATTTAACAACATTTATGCCTGATATGTGTTTAGGGACATGAATATGGATATGGTGCATGGAAATGAGAAGGAAATGGAAACTAGGATTTCATAACAACAAGCACTTCAATATTCTTATGGAACACGAAATATATTAGAGGAGAGGTGATTTAGGGTCCACTTACTAATTTAAATCATTTTGAAGAGAATTTTGAGGATATTTGAGCTTGTTGGAGGTGGTGAAACTCTTTAAAACCCTCCCTGAGTAAACACGCAACACTATGGATAAACACGCAACTCCAAGACAAACGCGAAGCGCCGCTATGAAAACACGCAATGCCTATGTATTTTGCTCTATATTTATCGATAAAATGCAAAGCGCCACTGGGTAAAAGCGCAACACCAAGGTAAATGCACAACAGTTGTGTGCAAACGCGCAGCGCCTTAAAATTTGACCCAAAATGCTCAAAAAACTTGAAATTTCTCCTTTGCAGGAAACTCCTGATGGTTGAATGGAAACAATGACTTGCTATGAGGTTTTTGGAAAGGCTTTATAGTGGATTCTAAATTTTGATTTGAATCACCCAATTTTCTAATATTCAATTTTTCCCTTTGGACTTTGGCACTAATACTCTTTATCTTTCTGACTTTTTTGGCATTACAGGTTGATCAAACATGGAGTTTGGCTTTCTTTGCTCCACTTAGGCCGGTCATGATTACATTTGATAGCTTGGGATTGAATTTATTACATGTGGGAACATAAAATTACATTTTGAAAAACATATAAATTACATATTGAATTTCATATCAAAATGACATTTTGATATAAAAATCATTAAACTAAAAAAATAATTTGAACGTATGATAATTACATCATGATGATATTATTTAGTTCCTCTCATATATGTGTTGAACTCATCAGAAATGAAAGAGTGACCTTGAGAAATATAAAAACCTAATGACCTAATGGTACTACTTTAGACCTAACTTTCATGAATGATATTTTGACTTAAAAGACTTCCAAGTTGTTGGGAAAAATACTGAGAGGGGGGGGGGTGAATCAGTATTTAGGAATTACTCAAATATTTTTACTTTTCCACTCTCTAAAATCCATACGCTACTTTGCTGAAGCCAACTAGCGTATACACGCGGATATCCTTCATAAAACTTGTGTATACACAGAGATCTAATTATGCCATTAATTCTTCACTTATATCATTCCATCATTCATTCATTAGATGTTTAATAAACAGTAAACATGTATAGTAAGAACAGAGTAAGTCATCACACATAAGCAACACACATGAACACCAGGATTTTAGGTGGAAACCCAAGTCGGGAGAAAACCACCGCTGCCGTTGTCTCAGCCTTCAATATTTTATTATAGAGAAAACATCTTACAACAATGTGCTGGTGCAGACTCATACCAGCACACAGGCACCCACTTGCGCTCGTTTACTAGTCTCTCCTGGAAGGGAGCTATGACCCCCTGCTCTCGTTTACCAGCCTCACCTGGAAGGGAGCTACAACCCCCTGACTGAAAGCTACAACCCTCAGCTCCACTGCAGACCACGTTTCATCAATTTTCACACTGGATCCAACCCACACAATTAAGCTTAAGGAACATTCATCAATTCAACAACTTTCTCTATAGCAGCATAATCAATATTCGAACTACCCAGATCAACATTGACAGATAGCAGTACACATCAGAAACAGATATCAGGAAGACAGCAGAACAGATCAGACATCTCACAACTTCAGCAAACCATAGATTATCATACGCACTTTCCTTTCACTGATCCTGTGTACATACGTGCCTTCATGCATATAAACTCGCGTATACCTCTGCACATACTTCAGAAAACCCTAACTGGACATACGCGCTTTTCCTTCATCAGATCTGCCTATACACGCGCTCTTACCGAAACGAACCAGCGTATACTTCTTCAGACATTTCAGCGCAATTTCTTTAGAACAAATGCATAGCTCAAATATTATCCTTTACTTCAGAATCATGTTCGCCTCATCTCAGATCAGAACATTCCAAAAATGGATCTAGAAGATACAAATACATTTCAGATCTAGATTCACTTCTTCATCATTTTCTTCATAGGTGCATCACAGATTCAGATCATCAAACTGTTACCCTTTCCATACAGATATACTTCATAATGAAGTACTCATTCAAACCCAGACTCATGCACACCATGCACAATGATTTTCTTCTCCTTATATAGGTTTACCCTTTTTCAATACCATGAGCCAAAACCACATTATTTCCAATGGTATTCGTAGACGGGATCAAATAGATAATCCAGCGCTCAATACAATGGGTCAATACCATGGTAAAGCCCCTTGGTATCATACTTTTAAAGGGCATACGCGACTTTTAGCGTTTGTTTCCACGTGTATACGCAACTTCGCCTCATAAAAACTGCGTATATGCTAACCCTGAATGTATACGCGGGTTCCCTTCACAAAAGTAGCGTATACATTGTATGTATACGTGGGTTGCCTTCACAAAAGTAGCGTATACATTGTGACATATTATATTTATCATTTTTCTGGTACTTACTGGAATTATTTTCTCTGTCACATCTGAACTGATCTGTAGATACATAATTCTTACATCTTTGACACATAGGTTGCTTATCATAGGCAACTCATCGAGTAGATTTCCATCAAGGAAAACTTCATCAAGTAGGTTGCCATCATCTTCATCAAGTGGGTTTCCATTCAAGGACAACACTCTATCAAATGGGTTGCCATCAAGGACAACACTCTGCATCATATTGCCAACAATCTCCCCCTTTGGACTTGATGGCAACCACGATGGTGTTTGATCACTACAACAGATAGATACATTAAGAATACAATGACACCATGTCACTCTCCCCATTCTTTGACACCATTCTTTTCCTTTATTCAAACACCATGTCACTCTCCCCATTCTTTGACACCATTCTTTTCCTTTATTCAAACACCATGTCACTCTCCCCCTTTGACATCAAGGGCAAAGGGAAGATCAAAACAAACACATTTTTTTTCTCCTCATGTAGAGGGAAGTGTTCTGCAGATCTGATGTACACTGAAGTGACCAAGCTTCCCCTGAGCTCATGCTGAATCTTCAAACATATTTTTCAATGAATTACATGACTCTATGACCTTTCCTATCACCAAGGACTCATACTTACATCAAAGATCCAACCAAGTGGATTTACATATGTGACTCAAGTACCCAACCAAGTGGTTTTACACATTTTGACTCAACTACCCCAACCAAGTGGGTTTACAAAAATTTGACTCAGCTACCCAAGCAAGTGGGTTTACAAAATTTTGACAAGTCCTTACATGACTGAATATTACAAATTTACATCATGGGTCTCAACATGACCTTTTAATAACCAATACCAAAAAGACCTCAAGAGAGATCATATATCAAAATCATCATAATGCCAACAATGCATTATATTCAACAAAGCTAATGCTCCCCCTAAATATGTGCATCCAATGCATCCTTTCCATGTGACCAAAGCTCCCCCTTTGCTTGTGCATCCTGAACACTTTCAATAGCAAATCATCAAGGCATCTTCACCCAAAATCAGAGAAAAATAGCCGAAATACCACCAGAGACTCCAAAAAGCATCAGAGATACCAAACAGCAACATAGCTTGTGCTGAAGAAATGCTGACCCAGAAAAATTGTCAGCAACCAACCATACGCGGTTTTCTGTGTATGAACTCGCGTATATACGCGATTGTGTTTCAGGAAATTCGCATATCCAAATCCATATTCTGCATTTTAACCAGATCTGATCCTCTGTGAGGCAGAGACAGTTTTTCAACTTCTTTCTGAGATAATTGAATGCTTCCCTGGAATATCTGAGAGCAGATAGATAGGACAATGTAGTAATGTCTTCAAGTGTCATCCAATGAATGTAGAATAAGTATATTGGTAACCAAGTCTTCAGACTCTTTGCAGCATCAACATATTCTTCCCAAGAGGAATTATCATACCAGAACAACTTCTATAGTAGACAATACATGTCAAGCAACCATCCATGTGATCTGATATCACCAAGATCTTCAAGATTTATTATGATCATCATGTAGCATGTGTAAGGAATTAAAGACGTCTTCAACCAACAACAAACTCTGCATGATTTACCCTTATCTCTGAATCACAAGACTTCCATCTCATCCATGTGTGAAAGCAAAGAATACTCTTCATCAGAAAAGCAAATATGGTTCATCCATAATCACAAGAAACCATGTAACATGTCATCATCATTTAGAACTGAGAAATAAACTGATATAGTGCCAAAAATACAATCATTAATAGTCAGACTGATGCTCCCCCTGAACCTTTACTCCTGATCTTTAGCTGTCATACAAATTTTCTTTTCATAAATGCATACGCGACTGTGTCTGCTGGAACTCGTGTGTATACGCGATTTTTGTTCATAGAACCCGCGTATTGAAAGTGAAGCATAGAAATTTTCACATTTCTTCATCTTCCCCTGAACTTATGCCTCCTATACCTGTCTTCTTCACATCAGATGCACTGTTAGAAATAAATATAACCAGAATCACCAAAACAACCATGGGAATCATCATACATTGCTCCCCCTGTGATGATACATTACTAATCACCAGAATGTATCTCACATCATTCATGCAGTCATTATGAGAAATAAGCTTCAGAAGCGGATGACTGCAGTAGGGTCAGTATACCCTACGTTTCTGACCAGTTCTCCTTCTTTTTCTAGCTTTGCTTGAAACTTCTTATTGTGGGCTGGAAGTTATCTAATTTCTCATATCTGTTCATCCTGCATTCTTTTTCCACATGTCCATACTTGTTACAAGCATAACATCTCAAGTGACCAGAGAAATAAGCATAAGAAACATAATGTGTTTTTCTATTCTTCCTTGTATTACAATCAGCTGCTTTATGACCATACTTGTTGCATGAAAAACAATATCCCTTGAAGAAACCAGAGTACCTATCTGTGTAGAATCTTCTTGTTTGTGACTGAAACAATCTTCTCCTGCAATTTGCTGCAACATGCCCATAATTATGACAATTAAAGCATTCAACATTATTGATGCTTCTAAAGTTAGGAGGGAATGGTTTCTTTTGAGAGTTCATGATTGTCAGTTGACCCTTTGCTTCTTTCAACTCTTCAGGTTTTGCATTGATATCCTTTGAATCTTCAGCACTTCCTTGTGAACTAGATTCTCCTTTAACAGTTTCATGAAAACCAAGACCAAGTTTGATAGCAGGAGACCTTTGATTACTCAGAATATTGTCCAAAATCTTAGTGCTATCTTGAAACCTCAAAATTTTAACCTTTTCTTCTAATTTACCTTTGAGAATGTTTACCTCCACCTCCAAGGCTTGGCATTGCTTCTTCATGCTTTCTTCTTTCCTTCTTCCATCTTCTACTTGATTATTCAGATTTAGAATTTCTTCTTTCAACCCATTTTCTTGTTCTGCAAAAGTTTGTAAGAATTCTTCATTCTTCTTATTCGATGCTTCGAGATCTGCTTTCAGAGAGATGTTTTCTGCTTCAAGTCCTACATTCTTCTTATTTGATTTATCCAGATCTTCTTTGAGGGAGATGATTTCTGCTTCAAGACCTTCCTTTTCAAATGATTATAGAGGTTCCTCATTCTTCTTACTTGATGCTTCAAGATCTGCTTGTAGAGAGATGATTCCAGCTTCAAGACCTTCATTCTTCCTTTTTGATATTTCGAGATCTGCATTTAGATCGTTGATTTCTGCTTCTAGTCTTTTCATTCGATTGGATGCATAAGCATGAAACCTTTGATACTCGTCTATAGATTCACTCTCCTTAGATGATTTTTGCTGATCTTCAACTTTAATCTTGACAGCTTCTTCTAGATCCATACTGTTACTTTCACTATCTTTACCTTTGCATGCACAAGAGAGTAAAATACAAGAACAGTGATCAATACCTGTTTCATCTTCTTCAATTTCTACTATACAAGATTTATGAGGTATCTCCTTTCCTTGAGTAACCTTCTTCTTTTGCTTCTTTGCCATGAGTACTTGTAGAACTTGGTCAGAATCTTCTTCATCTTCACTGGACACTTCATCATCATCTTCATTTGCATAATAACTCTTTCTCTTTTCAAATTGTATCCCTTTACCATGTTTTTCTCTATCAGGACATTTAGCAACATAGTGACCAACTCTTCCACAATCAAAACATTTGAAGGGAAGCTTACCTTTGAATCTTCCAGTTCCTAGTTGGAGTTTTCTCACAAAATTTGCTTCTTCTTCTTCTGATATATAATCTGCTTCCTTGACATCTTCCTTGTCTTTTCTTTTTGCACATGCCTTAAAAGCAGCTACTTTAATTTGAGAGGGACCTCCTTGTCTCATTTCATAAGCAGTTAGGATACCATGCAATTGAACAATAGTAAGGGTTTGCAGATCTTGCCTTTCTTCAATAGCTGCTACTTTTGACTCAAATTTTGAAGTCAAAGATCTTAAGACTTTTTCAACCAGAGTAGTATCAGTTATAGTTTCACCCAAACTTCTCATACGATTTACAATATCATCTAGACGTAAAAAGAAACTGGCAATACTCTCATTACTATGCATCTTCAAATTTTCATATTCAATTCTAAGGGTTTGGAGTTTTGCACTTTTTACCTTTGTATCTCCTTCATAGCTCAACATGATTTTGTACCATATTTATTTTGCTGAATTTAGCTGCATCACTTTAGCAAATTCTGTTTCAGACATGCTTCCTAATAAGACATTGACTGCTTTGGCATTGATTTCATATTTCTTCCTTTCTGCTGCATCAGTAGGAATACTTTCCGGATACTGATAACCTTCTTCCACGATTGCCCAAACTTCTGCACCAA